>CM069909.1:61041815-61163366 GCA_036172215.1 Camellia granthamiana
ACAACGCTGCGTCACTTACTTTGGTGTCAACCATCCAGGTGCAGTGTTTTTGTCCTTAAATACCTTTTTGTCTATATTATTATGGTAATGAAGTTAGCTCTTATATGTTTGTTTGATTTCAAATCATGTGCATTCCTATATTGTGACATCCACCTCTTCTATGCATTTACTTTTTCTTGCAATTATATGGTTTGAATTGTTATGAGAACCTAAACTATTGCATTGTATTGCAGCATTAAATCATCATGAATTCACAACTTTGGTATGTTATGAGTTCTAACTTGATCCTCTCTGCAGTCCCTAAGGAACATGTTACTCCTCCAGTACCTCACAAGTGTTCTTGAAGGAGATCTTGTACCTCGTTACTCCATTTGTAAAGGTAAGTTGTTGTTGGTTAACTATTTGGATTGTGGATTAATTAATCTCATGGATTAAGCATTTCTTTGTTTTATTGCAGATATTATGAACTGGAACCTTTTGAGGGAATCATTGCTAAACATGCTTCTGGTACAATATTTGAGCTTGGTGCCCTTCAATTTTGGTGGATTTTACTCTATATCCTTTCATTATTGATAGGATATTATTATTAATTATCTCTCACGTCATACTTCTATATTTACATAAACTGAATTATATTTTGTTGTACCATGAAGCATATTTGTGAAAATTATTTTGTAGGGGTCAAGAAGGATAAGTTACAAAGGTTTAATCAAGGATTGCGTATCAATTATGTGTGAAATGTCTCATGTTCATACTGAAATCAGTCATGACATTAGACTGCCTGAAAATTCTGCGGCGGAGCAATTAAAAGATTGTGATGCTGCTGTTGCAATTTCTTTTCCTGAAGTAAAGAAGTGTACATGTATTGCTTTGCAGAAACTTCTGTTGATGGTAAGATTCGTGAGCAATACTTATTTGGAAGTATTATGAATCACTATTATTAACCTAACCATAAAGCTTTCTACCCGTTAGGCTATGGAGCTAGATACATCAAAGAAGAAAGCAGATATGCTAGGCCTTACCACTAGAGCTGATGGTTTGAGGTATTTGCTTATATTTTATGTAATGAAAACTGTGGGTGTGTGGGTGTGTGTTTATTTATCTGTCAATTTAGGTGTGCTCATGCACATGTTCATGCACCAAAAATGTACTAGAATTTTTCTTTGCTTATGTATGGCCATTAAGCTAAGAAATGATATGGCTATTGGATTTGGTGCAGAACCCCTGCAGTAGAAATAATTCAAGATGAACTTACTTACAACAGAGATGCACTTTTCCCATTTTTCCAGGCAACTTCCATTAACTCTCTCTCTCTCTCTCTCCGTTTTTAATAATACTAGAGATGGAACCTATGCATATGTTCCCATCTCACTATTTTTTCTCTAAAGCTGTTATTTTTTACCCACTTTCTTGTCAATTAAATATCTCATATTGTAACTGGCATCATTTAAAGAAAAAAGACCAAATCCTGTTGGATAGCTTTGGGTTCATTTCCTAACAGCTAAGGTTAGGGGAGGTCTTTGTTTCAAGTCTCTATTTGCATATATTTCTCATTTGCATTTTGCTTCTTCCTATCACTCTATGTATGTCTTTTTGCATCTCCATGTGCAAGATAGGATTGTACATGATATACATTGTCAGGTCTATTTCTTAACACTTTAAGCTTTTGGGACTAGTGTTGACTTTAAAATCCACTCACACCAAACCAAATTGGCATATATGATAAAAGACGTACTGATTTTGATTGTTCGGTGACATCACTAGTGTTTATCAACATTCAATTGCTTATATGGTTTGTTAGAAATGATTGTAATAGGAGATTTAACATTTTCAATTGGAGGTTGCAAAATTACACTGGCAGTACCTATTATGATCCTCCTTTGAGCTCCTCAAGAGATGTTTATTTCATTAGTTTGTGTGACATGATTCTCTAACTGCATTTTGAAAATGTTGCTTGCCAAAGCTTTGCTTATGCTGCTCATGATTCCTTTGTTTTTTTTTGGCTGACCTTGAGAATGGTTTGCAGGTCTTTAATGAACCTAAATGGAAGCTAGAATTAATTGTACAGTATTTTCAGAAGTACGTTGCTAAAGTGAGTTGTCTATTTTGATTTTCATGGCAAATCTATTTAATTTCAGAATTCAGATCATCACGGAGTTTTTACAGTCTTCAAGGCGTTTTCAGTTTCTCCATGATGTTTGCCTGTTATTTCCTAAAATGAAGTATAGTCATTCCCTGGGAAGTTGAGTTTTGAAAAGTGAAGGTCTACTCTCCATTTATTTCTGTCTGGTACATTTCTCAGAGTGACCTATAATAGTGCATTTATGCAACCATTTGCCGAGGGGTTCCTTTCATCTCCACTTCTTCCAAGCAGAAAGGCACACTTACCACTTACCCATTATATCAAGAGGGGAAAGACGTGCTTTCCATTTATTTATATTTACACCACATGGAAATTATCTGAAAAGTTGGGATTAAATACTTCAATCACCTTGTGAGTTTGCTTATTTCAGGGACATGGAGCTGTACTCCATGTAATACCCTCAAGATGGTTGGACAGTTTTCAAGGTCCTTTGCTTTTTTTTTTTGTTTCCCTTTTATATTTGTAACAACATTGGCATGAGTTTTCCTAGACCAAATCTCCATGTGATTTGTACTTCCAGGGAAATTTAGGAATAGTTGATACAAATAGCTAACCGTGGAGAATAGCGTATAGATAATAGATGAAAAGTGGTTGGGGACTCTTGAACAAACAGAATTTTTCTCAGAACATTCAATATATTTTCAAAATAGTTAAATGAACTGCTTTGCAGCCTTTGATATTTGCTCGGGGTTGCAAATTCATTATTGTCGACTGTCAACCACTTGAGATGAGCCACCTGAGTTCATGACCTTGGTTCTTTTTATACCGTTGATGTATTGCCAAGCATGTGAGCTATGGATCTATTTCTATTTATATAAGCTGCTCAACAGAGACCTCAAAATTTATGTAGGAAAGCCAACTTTGCCCTCTGAAAATAATTATTTATTTATTTTTAACTCTGTAATGCAGCCTTCTATCCGCACTCGGCAGTCAAGTGATCCAATAGACGATGCAACATATGATGGTATTTTGAAGTCCTTTTCAAATAGCAACTGTGCGAAAAATATCATAAAGAAAATCAGTGCAGAAGTAGCACAATTGCTTTTAGCGCATGCTTTTCAGGTGATTGTTCAAATTTAGCAAATAGTCTAGTTTTTCACTTGATGTGTACAGGGTGAGGCTCTTGCTCTATCCTATGCACACTGGTCTAGTGCATCTGGGAATGTCTCATTGCTTATTCAATTTTTCTTTCCCTCTACTTTGAGAACAATAATTAATTTGTTTAGTTCATGTAAAAAAAGGTGTATGACTTTTGGTTCCATATACTAGATACATTTAGTCCAAGTTTTTAACCTAAATGTAGAAGAAATAAACAAGTAGGGTTCTTTAAAGTCTGATCACCTGTTGTTAGCTTGAGTTGCATCTCCTATCACCACGAACAGGGTACAGGGTGCAAGCTCCTTTTGGGACGTATCAAAAGTTTTTGAGTATGACTTGACTTCTATACATCCCTACTCTTCTTAGCCCAAATGACCATGCTTGAGGAGTGTTTTTGTTGTCTGAAACCATTTTACTTTTACAATTTGATTTTAGTTATGTATCATAATTTTCTTTCAGGCTTATTTGTCATTATCATCCCAACATTCAGCTGAAGGCATCTGTCAGTCTAAGGAAGATGTCAGGGACAGCTCTCTGGTGGAAATTTGCAAGAATATAATATCTGCCTTTACTAATCTTAGAAGAATAGACGAGTAAGGTTCAATACTATTTCACAATATGTTATTTATAGCATTTGCATTTTTGTCTTTGCAGAATATCATTGTACTTGCATTCCATAATACTTAATTTGCTTGAACCATAGCATTCTTGTCCACGTGTTTCAGAAAAATGTTTCATGAATTTAACTTGAGCCCCATAGCCCCTATGCTTTTTCCTATTACATGCGAGTGGGCACATGCGATGCTTGTGCTATGAGAAACTCATTAAACCACACTTTAATTATTCACAGTTAAAAACTAAAGCAGTTGATAGGGGTTGAAGAATCAGAAACTGAAAGAGTTTAACTAAAAATTTAAGAAGTTTCTTATGTCAATTTTGGAATTAGAGAAGTCACGAAGTAGCTTCACCTTTTGGCTGACACCAAATAGGGTTTCTAACTTAATACATGTTATGATAGAACTATGGCTGACAATATACGGTATCACGGCATTTTCCTATGATCTGTCTTGGTTTGTAGATTTTGGTCTGAAAACGTTAAATTTTCTATAAATTACAATAGTAGCATCCATTTGTCTGCGTTATCTTTTTTATTGATTATTTGTACTTTTTCATTGCCTATGGTTAATTATGTCTTATGCTATTTACCCAAAAAAATAGTTTTTTCCTGTCTACATCGTTAAGAAGCACGAAGCCAAGTGCCCGAAAGAGAGTCATACTGAAGTCAGCATACCTCATTTTATAGATATTAAGAACTATTAAGATTTTTAGGGTATATCCAACATCTAATGTCTCAGAATGTAATGTCTCTAATTATATCTACTCGGAAAGATTTCTTATTCAATATTTTCTATTTGTTGTACATGTCTGTTAAGTTAGCAACTCGGTTTTGTCGCCCCTGATCCCTATACTTGTTGTGTTTGCACCTTTTTGTTCCATTCAGTTGTAATTTAACGAATCATGGTGCAGGAACATGGAAATTTTGCCTTTTGGAAAAGAAGCATTGTTTACAGCAGCAACCATCCTCTCAACGAAATCATAGGGTGCACCGTTTGATTTCGTTGTGACTCGTGCTGAGCTAAACAGAAGCTATATTGCAAGCAAGGGTATGTGAACACGAATACAAGTTTGTGATTGGGCACGGCCATTTTGTGTAGAACACTACGTACACCAGCAAGCTAAAAAGAGCAGCTATCTATCTTTTTTTGCCTAGTTATGTTGGAAACATTACGATGTAAGTTCATATGTGCATGTAAAACTCAAAATCGATGAATTGTGGTGACAATATTAAATTCCTTTGACAGCCCAGTGGCATTGTAATTTTGTACATTTTTTGTGCAACCACTAGTATATCATTTCAATTAAAGATCCTTTCAGCGATAGTATATGATTGAAGTTGTGTAACCTATGTCGGTTCAAGGTTTTTTGTTGCCCAAATTCCATTTTATTCTCCCAACTACATTCTTGTTTGCCACTCCACCATGTCAGTCCATAGTCTCTTCAAACTTCAATTGTTATCTATAATGTTTACAACCCTTTCTGTACTGTCCCGCATCATGCTCAGTACATGTATCGGAAAGCATGGAATGAAATTATAAGAAGCTCCCATAAACATTTTTCTTTTGAATTACCATAAATTGATTTGAATGTAGTGACATTTAGCAAAGCAATCTCAGTATGAAATCATAACAGGGTCCTTTAAAAAGGCAAATAAACAAAACAAGTCATAGAGCAGTTTTGTTTTCTATAACTCGTGCCTTTTCGCCAGCTACGTAAAATATTTTGGGTCACAGAAAGATTTCAGACCCGTAGTTGAATCATTCTAATCGTTTTAATTGATGGAAACCAACCAATTTATGGTTCTTCGACTGCATCATTTGTATTCCTGAAACAGTGCATCATAAGTTCAGTTTCATGCTGATTGGAAATAACTCGAGGGACATCATAGGAACTCAAGCCATTGGACAAGTTCATTGTGACTGGTATGTATGTACTCACTTGGATGGTTGAGACGAGTCAAGCTGCATTGTGACTGGTCCATCGTTAACCAAATTGACCTTTCCACCATCACAAGATCATAGTAAATTATCACCCTCCTCCAACCCAAAGAGAGAAACAAATATAATAAAGAAAGTACACAAAAAAACTGATTTTGGGCGCCTCACCTTCATCATTGCTCCGAATATGCCATCTGTAGATAATGACAATGATGCAGGAAAGACGAACGTAAATACAAGATGGAGAATGCATTTTCTAAAATAATGATTAAAAAGATGAAATGTAGCGACCATGAAGTAAATCGAGTGACATGACTGCAGTGAGCTAGAATTGGTGAGATATCTGCGTCAGATGTGTCAGACTCGATCCCACAGGTGGCAGTACAATACAACACTCCGATACTACATTCTTTTAATTAATCATACATCAGAGCTACTTCAGAATAATGTCACCATTAATGATATGCATGATATGATTAAAGTAACAAGATTTTTAAAAAAAATTACAGGATTGATGAGAGCAACACATAAACACTAAACCCTGCTTTGATTGATACCAAATTTTCCTCCTAAATAAATTCCTTAATGCAATGGCTTGTCAAAATTTCTCAGCATGTAACAGTCAAAACCTGAGTCATTTGCAAATTGCAATTAAGCAATTTGACAAAGGTTTTACTGTCCGACCAAAACCCGATTCAAAAGGGCATAGTGAAGATAAACTTAAAGAGAGAAGAAGCTATTCAATATGGAAACTTTCTTTGAAGCTAGAAAATTTCTAAACTTGTTTCGGAGAATCAATTTGCTGAAAAAGTAAATGCTATTCCAATACCACTGACCTTTGTTGCACTTCTTCTGCTAAATTCCATTCTGTTCTAGAATGTTAATGCAAAATCATCAACTGCTATCGTTTTAGGAGAAGGAAGAAGGAATACAAGAAACGCCAGTTATGGTTGATAAAGTTGAATTCAGATTAGCAATGAGTTCTTTAATACAAAAAATTAACTTCTTAAAGCACGTCTAGCTTGCTCAATGCTGCTGCACATATAGCCTGAGGCTATTATGCACTACCAGTGGTTGGTGGGTGCAAGCGTTTGCAATTTTACATTTAAAATTTTAAACGATTTGATGAATGAGAAAAACAATTTAGAAGTTATTAGATGTGACAGGTATTGAATATGGAAGACAATTCTTGAACGAAAAAAAAAAAAAAAAAAAATCTTAACATTGTTCACACTTTATATAGTAGAATCGATAAACAATGCCAAAAGCTATCATTATCCAGCAATACCAAAAATAAACAAATAAATTCAAAATCTAATAGAAATAACTGGCATTAAATTTAACAATGTCATATAGAAAATAAAATAGTACCAGCTAAGAAATAAGCACACAATAGAAAAAGCACATCTACCTTTTACTGCATCAGGGTTGTACGATCTCCGGAATTTATCAACTACAGAAGTGTAGAAGGGCTTTGCTCTCTCAGGCGACATTGCCAAATGAAAATCTGGCTTGTTACCCTTCAAAATCCCATACAATGTAAACTGACTCACTGAAAAATCCACACAAAATTAGAACTACACAATGCTTTTAAAACTCAGTTCTCAGCAAAAGAAAAGTACTGTATTTTTGTTTTTCACTTTGGGTAAAATAGGAATTTTTTATTAAAAGAATTTGAATTTAGACATCCCCTTTTTTGCCAAGTTTGAAAGAGTGGGGAATGTAACCCAAAAAAAAAAAAAAAAAAAAAAAAAAAACCAGAGATGGATATTTAAAACAAAAGAAAATCACATAAATAAAAATGAGATTATAGGGTGAGGTAACACATGATCTTTACCTCACCATAAAATCTTTATTTACTTTTAGTGCGAATTTTTGTATAAATAAGATATCTACTCTCTCTTAGACATCTTGCACTCTCTCTCCCCCTAATTTACTCTCTCTCTTTCTCTCCCCTACTTTTACTTATCCCACTCTCAAACTCCACATGGAGCTAGTGTTGGATATCACCCCATGTGAGGGGTGATTCCCTTCACATGTGAGTGCACAAGCTTGCCAATCTACAAAGGTGAGTTGGCCATGTGAAGAAAGCCACCGAAAGGAGAAAAGGTGAGTTGGCCATGTGAAGAAAGCCACCAAAAGGAGAAGAAGTGGGCTGGCAGCCAGCTCACTTGAAAGCCTCTCCACCTGCATCTGTAATGTGTATATATAGAGAGGCTACGGAGAGTATAGTGAGTGTGAGTGAGTGTGTGAGTGAACAACTATCAGAGAGTGTATTGTTTGTAATTCTTCCATTTCTCTCCATATAGTGAAATCCGCTGCCTGTGGACGTAGGCGACTTGCCGAACCACGTTAAAACTCTTGTGTTATTGCTTGTTTGAGTTTCCTGGTGTGCCCCCGATCCACAACAATTGGTATCAAAGCTCGGGTGGTGAAAAATCGAATTTTTTCCGAAAGTGCCCAGATTTTGAAGTGCTCGAAATAAACTTTTAAGCACACTAGGAGCAAGAACTCCAAGAGAGGAGTCCAGAACAGCAAAGACCAGCCCCAGAAGACTAGCCACGCTCCCTCATGCGCCCTCAGAAGAAGGAGAGTAAAGCTCACTCTCTCCACGCGCCTGCACGCGCCGTTCACATAGCCGGCGCGTCAGTCTAGTCTCCCTCACGCGCCTGACGCGCGGTTGAAGGAGGAAGGAGAGTCATTCTGCGCGTGGTGATGACGTCAAGCTGACGTCATCTGAGCCGAGGAAGAGTTAGTCGAGCCGCGCCGAGCCTTCGAGCCAACCTGGAGCCGTTGACCACCGTGCGAAGGCGAGCCGTCAAGCCGCGCCGTTGACCACGCCAATTGACCAGCCGATCCGGAGTAATTATCTGGTGCATCTCAGACGCACCAGATTCTGCAAATTTGAACCGTCCAGACTGTTTTGGCTTGATCTGAGTCATTCAGAGTCCGTTTCTAACGATCCAATAGTGGTTTCCAACTATTTGGAGTATTCCGGACACATCCGTACGATCTGTTTTTTGAATCGGAGTTTCTAAAAAAAAAAAAACAGTTTAATGGCAGAATCTACAGAGACCAGATCAACCGAGTCCATAAGTAATCCAGCGACTACAAGCCACTTTAGGCATTGGACCCCGGTGTCCCATGCTAAGTTCGAGGTAGAAAAGTTTGATGGAAGCAGCAACTTCGGCATGTGGAGATACGAAGTTAAAGATATGCTTGTCCAAATGAACCTGCACTTCACTCTGGGAGACAAACCAAATGACCTGGACGGGATAGAATGGGAGAAGGTGAATCTCCTGGCCTGCAGTTCCATCCGACTTTGCCTTGCAAAAGAGGAGAAGTACGCCTTCACAGAATATGATATTGCGAAGGAGCTTTGGAAGGCGTTGGAAGATAAGTTCATGACAAGGAGCATTGAGAACCGGCTCTACTTGAAGAAGATGTTGTTTCGTTTCGACTACAAGAAAGGTATTTCGATGAACGAACACCTAAACAATTTCAACAAAATTCTCACCGATTTGAAGAACTTGGATGATCATATTGGTGATGAAGATAAAGCACTATTATTGTTGAATTCCTTGCCCGACTCATATGATCATCTCACTACCACTTTACTGTACGGTAAAGAAAAGATCAAGTATGTTGATGTTGCAAACGCCTTGGTAAATAATGAGTTTAGAAGGAAAGATAAATCTACAAACAGGGACTCAGCATCCGAGGCATTGACAGTCAGAGGCAGAACAAATAACAAGAGATATACAGGGCGAGGAAAGTCTCGCTCAAAATCCAGAGGGAAATCATCAGATAGAAGACGTCTTGCAAAAGACGAGTGTGCTGCATGTCGCCAGAAGGGGCATTGGGCAAAAGATTGTCCCAATAAAGACAAGAAAAAAGAAAAGGTGAACGTTGCACGAGATGGAGATAATGGTGAAGGATCAGCCTTCACAGTTTCATCATATGGCCAGTCTGATGAATGGATTATAGATTCCGGATGTTCCTACCACATGTGTTCGAACAAGCAGTGGTTCTCGAGCTTACGAGAGTTCGATGGAGGAGTTATACTGATGGGCAACGACCAAGCTTGCCAGACAAAGGGGATTGGAACAATTCGACTGAAGATACATGATGGAACAATCAGAATTCTTGAAGATGTTCGGTATGTACCAGATTTGACAAAGAATCTCATCTCAGTGGGAGTTTTAGACTCCAAAGGTTACAGAGTAACTATGGAAGGTGGAGTCCTCAAAGTTGTTCGAGGAGCATTTGTTGCAATGAAGGGTACTCGACAGGGAAATTTATATTTCCTAGACGGCTCTATAGTCACAGGGAGAGTGGCTGTCTCCACCAGCTCAGAAGATGATGTATCAGACACTTCCAGACTTTGGCACATGCGCCTAGGGCATGTCAGTGAGAAGGCTTTAGAAGCATTGGTAAAGCAAGGCCTGTTGAAAGGCGCCAAAACAGGGAAGCTTGAGTTCTGTGAGCATTGTGTACTGGGCAAGCAAACAAGAATCAAGTTTGGTACTGCTATTCATAGTACCAAAGGGAATCTAGACTACGTTCACACTGATGTATGGGGTCCTTCCAAGAATGCTTCATTGGGAGGTAAACACTATTTTGTGTCGTTCATTGATGATTTCTCAAGAAGAGTTTGGATTTACACAATAAAGCACAAAGACGAAGTCTTAGACATCTTTCTTATGTGGAAGAAAATGATTGAGACCCAGACAGGCAGAAAGATCAAGAAGCTCAGATCTAACAATGGCGGGGAATACACATCAGATCCCTTCTTTGAGGTTTGCCAGAATGAAGGGATAGTGAGACATTTCACAGTTCCTGGAACACCGCAGCACAATGGAGTTGCAGAACGCATGAACCGCACTTTGGTGGAGAAAGTCCGGATTGTGGGGCGGGGGCACACCAGGAAACACTAACAAGCAATAACACGAGTTTTAACGTGGTTTGGCAAGTCGCCTACGTCCACAGGCAGCGGATTTCACTATATGGAGAGAAATGGAAGAATTACAAACAATACACTCTCTGATAGTTGTTCACTCACACACTCACTCACACTACTCTCCTTAGCCTCTCTATATATACACATTACAGATGCAGGTGGAGAGGCTTTCAAGTGAGCTGGCTGCCAGCCCACTTCTTCTCCTTTCAGTGGCTTTCTTCACATGGCCAACTCACCTTTGTAGATTGGCAAGCTTGTGCACTCACATGTGAAGGGAATCACCCCTCACATGGGGTGATATCCAACAAATCACCCCAAATGTTGTGGATCGGGGGCACACCAGGAAACACCAACAAGCAATAACACAAGTTTTAACGTGGTTCGGCAAGTCGCCTACGTCCACGGGCAGCGGATTTCACTATATTGAGGGAAATGGAAATATTACAATGGAAACACACTCTCTGATAGTTGTTCACTCACACACTCACTCACTCACTCTCCTCTCCTTAGCCTCTCTCTATATATACACATTACAGATGCAGGTGGAGAGGCTTTCAAGTGAGCTGGCTGCCAGCCCACTTCTTCTCCTTCTGGTGGCTTTCTTCACATGGCCAACTCACCTTTGTAGATTGGCAAGCTTGTGCACTCACATGTGAAGGGAATCACCTCTCACATGGGGTGATATCCAACAAATCATCCCCTCAACCCATGTGAGTAGTTCGCAGCTGAATCTTTAGCCCAATCTTCAACAAATCTCCACCTTGGCGAGGATTCTCTTATCCAACATAGTGATCGATCAACACTGCCTTGCACTCGAAGGTGCTCAGTTCCAAGAGATGTTGACCAAGTACAAACAATGTTGGAACTTGATCCCAGAAACCACTTTTGTGAGCATATCGGCCGGATTATCTGCAGTACTAATCTTTTGAAGCAGAATATCCCCTTCATTCATGTAGGAAATTAATGTATTGATATTATTGATAGATTGATATCAATATACACATTTATGAAGACCATATTACACTCCTTATATAGGAGAGAACAAGAGCTACTATTTGTGCCACTAAGAGCCACTATCACCACTAAGAGCCACTATCTATATCCTTACATATTATATACATCCACTACATCCACTATCTAGATCACTAACAATACATTACATATAATATACTACTATACTAACAGCCCCCCTCAAACTCAAGGAGGATAGAGACTAGCCAACTTGAGTTTGGAGAGAGTAACAAAACAGGAAAATAAACTGAAAATAAAATAAAAGTGGATAGGAGACACTGTATGGTCGTGTCAGACCGTTGTAGAAGACCGTATGGTTATGGCAGACCAAGGTAGAAGACAGTTTATGGGGTCATGTCGGACCGTTGTAGAAGATAGTTTATGGGGTCATATCGGACCGATGTAGAAAACAGTTTACGGGGTCATGTCGGACCGTTGTAAAAAACAGTTTACGGGGTCATGTCGGACCGTTGTAGAAGACACTATATGGCTGTGTCGAACCGTTGTAGCAGAGAACCGAAATCAATGTCGGAACAGTTTACCGAGTCTTGTCGGACCCATATAGGAGCTAACCAGAATCAATGTCGGGACAGTTTACCGAGTCTTGTCGGACCCATATAAGAGCTAACCGGAATCAATGTCGGGACAGTTTACAGAGTCTTGTCGGACACATATAGAAGCTAACCGGAATCAAAGTCGGGACAGTTTACAGAGTCTTGTCGGACCCCTATAGAAGCTAACCGGAATCAAAGTCGGGACAGTTTACCGAGTCTTGTCGGACCCACAAAAGTCGCACCCTCAAAAGGCGTGCCATCAAAAAATGTGCCCGACAGCCATCAAAAGTCGAGCCATTAATGTCTCGGAAATTTACGCTGACTCCAGAATTGAGAATTGCGTTTAAGGCCCACTCAAAGCCCAATCCAGCAACCATGTGTATTATCCCTTGCTCTTTCTTGGACAAGGAACAACCCGGCTGATTACATCCTCCTCGAGATCTGGAAGAAAGCCACTGTTGCAACTTGTCTTTTAAAAGTTCTTGCAGAAGCCAATCTGTTGTACTAGACAAAGTCCAATTGCCAAATAAAAGAGCCTCAATAACACGGTCCCATGAATCTTCATCAGCTTTCCATAGATATATTCCTGATAGTGTATTGTCTCCCTTCTGCACCGAAGGATCAGATAGAAGCATCCGCACAAACCTGACAAGTAAGAGCAATTCATCGGGACTCTTAGTTGTTTCCTTCATGGATAAACTACAGTGAGCACAACTACTTGGCTTAGCATGGTACTCAAACTCTCTGACTTCACTGCAGGACTCCCGATTGGCAGAAGTAATACAAGGAGTGACTTTTCCTAGAAGACGGGGAGGAGCCAGACAACATATGACACCTTCTTGGATAATCTGAACCGGAACTTCGATGTCACCAAACATACAAGTCCATGCACCTTCTGATGGATCACAGAGAAAAGATCCAACAATGACAACCTTTGTAGCCTCACCGGCATAACCCCATTCTGGGGATATTTCTCGAATGGTAAACTTCTGTTTTTGTGCAATAGTTAAACTTGAATCAGCCTCAAGATGTATACCAATCTGACCTTGATCAAATAATTCTGTGAAGTAATGATGATTACTTTCTACAGTAGAATATGAAGGAAATCTGAAATTTTCAATTTCTTGAGACAGTAACATGGAAGCTGGTAATGCCAAGGGGCTCTCAGAGCTTGTTGGATATTTGCTGGGTGCTGAAAGTTGCAGATTCTTATCATTACCAGAGGTTGGGAAATCATTACGCTTATTAGAATAATGTCTGCCAAAATTTATCCACTGGCATCTTTCTTGCTCTTCTAGCATACTGCACCTTGAGTGGGGTAGTAGCATTCCATTTCCATCTGAAGAATGTAAAGTTTTCTTTTGGGACTCAGCACCTGGTGCATCAGCTGGGGCAGTGACAGATCCCACTTCACAAGATCCAACGGGTAAAACATCGGCATTCATTGCTTCCACCAATGGACACAAGGGACTTGCAGGTTATCTTTCCGAGGTGGAACTAACTAGCCATCTTTCATCCCTCAAACTGGTAGAAAACGAGCTGTCCAAAGGCTCTGCTGAGGTGGAAGCAGAAAGTGCCGTAAACAGTATCTCGCAGAGGAGTGTTGCTACAAATGAGGATCATCTCTCTCCTAAAGACACTTTAGCTGCACTCAGGAATACAGCTCAGGCTGCTGCACGTATACAAGCAGCGTTCCGTGCACATTCTTTTAAGAGAAGGCAACAGAGAGACGCTAGTTCTGCTGCTGCAGTTGCTAGTGTAGATGAGTACAGTATTCTTTCAAATGATATTCAAGGGATTTCGGTTGCATCGAAGTTGGCTTTTCGCAATGCACGTGATTACAATACAGCTGCTTTATCTATTCAAAAGAAATATGATGAAGGGTTGGAGATGGAGTAATGACTGCTGAGAGGTTTTGGTTACATTGGCAGCAACTGGATTGCCAGAAATTGAAACAACTGAGTTGAGCAAGGCCCAGCCAGAAGAGGCAGTGGCAGCACCACCTGCCCCAGAGCTATTGACTGAAAAACTAACTGAGGTGGCAGCAACAACAGAGGAGCCAGCAGCTGCCCCGGAAGCTGAAGCTCCGGCAGTGGAAGCCAAGATTAAGGAAGTTGTTGAGGAACCTGAAGTTGCTGCTGAAGAGGCAGCTGAAGCAACGGATGCTGTACCGGCTGAGGAACCGGTGTTTGAAGAAAAGAAACCAAGTGAAGTAGGTTGAGGTCCGGCGGGCGGCCAAGGCGAGGTTGCCGCCCGCCGGTGAAGCGAAAAATACTAGGTGCTAAACCCGCTCTGATACCATGTAGGAAATTAATGTATTGATATTATTGATAGATTGATATCAATATACACATTTATGAAGACCATATTAGACTCCTTATATAGGAGAGAACAAGAGCTACTATTTGTGCCACTAAGAGCCACTATCACCACTAAGAGCCACTATCTATATCCTTACATATTATATACATCCACTACATCCACTATCTAGATCACTAACAATACATTACATATAATATACTAATATACTAACAATTCACAATTTCTCGGATGAAATGGAAACGGACATCAATGTGCTTGGTGCGGGAATGATGAACATGGTTATTTGCCCAACAAATGGCACTCTGACTGTCACAGTACACCTCAACGTGCTTCTGAACAATACCCAAGTCCTCAATCAACCCGTGTAGCCAAATAGCTTCCTTAAAGGCTTCCGTCACTGCCATGTACTCTGCCTCTGTAGTAGACAAAGCCACCGTTGACTGAAGCGTTGACCTCCAACTCACCGGCCCTTTAGCAAGCGTAAATAAATACCCTGTTGTTGATCGGCGTTTGTCCAAGTCACCAGCATAATCTGAGTCCACATATCCAACCAAATTCTGTCCAAGTTGGTTATCTCTCTCGAACCTCAATCCCAGATTAACCGTGCCATGTATGTACCTTAGGATCTATTTCACTGCCTGCCAGTGATCTTTTCCTGGATCATGCATATATCTGCTTACCATACTCACAGCATGTGAGATGTCAGGCCTTGTACAAACCATAGCATACATTAATGCACCAACTGCATTTGCATATGAAACTTGTGCCATATGCTTCCTTTCTTCTTTTGTGCGTGGAGACATCGAAGCACTGAGCTTGAAATGAGGGGCCAATGGTGTACTCACAGCTTTTGTTTTCCTATTTATGCCAAATCTGTCTAACACCTTTTTCAAGTATTGAGTTTGTGTCAGATGAACTGTGCCCTTCTTCCTGTCTCTCTTGATCTCCATGCCAAGAATTCTCTTTGCTTCTCCCAAATCCTTCATTTCAAACTCTCTTGCTAACTGTGCCTTGAGTTTGTCAATCTCCTCATTGCTCTTTGATGCAATTAACATATCATCTACATATAAGAGCAAATAGATGAAGGATCCATCTGGAAGCTTACGGAAATATACACAATGATCAAATTGACTTCTTGTGTATTCTTTCTTTATCATGAACCGATCAAATCTTTTGTACCACTGTCTCGGGGATTGCTTCAATCCGTACAACGATTTGTTCAGCTTACAAGCCCAATTCTCTTTTTCAGCAACTTTGAAACCATCTGGCTGGGACATGTGTATCTCTTCTTCAAGATCTCCATGTAAAAAAGCAGTTTTGACATCGAGTTGGGCGAGCTCGAGATCAAACTGTGCAACCAAAGCTAACAAGATACGAATAGACGTGTGCTTCACAACAGGTGAGAATACCTCATTGTAATCTATTCCTTCCTTTTGAGCATAGCCTTTAGCTACCAATCTAGCTTTGAATCTGATGTTGTCTTTGCCTGGGATGCCTTCTTTCTTGGTATAAACCCACTTACACCCAATTGCTTTCTTGCCTTTTGGAAGTTGCACTAACTCCCAAGTCTGGTTCTTGTGAAGTGACCCGATCTCTTCATCCATAGCCTCCTTCCAATTGACACTTTCTGCATGCTGCACGGCTTCTTTGAAAGTGCAAGGAACATAGTCTTCAATGATTGGAAGTGCATAGGCTACCATATCGGTCATCCAATCAGGTTGCTTAGTAACCCTTTTTCCTTTCCTGATTGCAATGGGTTCTGATTGTTGTGGGGCCTCTGGATCTTCATTTTCATCTGAACTCTCTTCAGAGCTATCCACTGAAACTTCTCCAGGATGGTTGATTGGCTGACTAGTCTTTGCTGGAGTCTCAAACTCCACCTGCACTGACTTCTTCAATGCTTCATCATTTTCTTGAGGATTTGGTTGCTTCAGCATTGTAGACTCATCAAAGGTGACGTCTCTTCTAGTGACAACTTTCTTTGATTCAAGACACCAGAGTCTGTATCCCTTGACACCGTCACTAAAGCTTAAGAAGACAGCTTTCTTGGCTCTAGGATCCAACTTAGATTCTGTAACATAAGCTGGACATCCGAAGATACGTAGTTGATCATAATCAGTAGCTGGCACTCCTGACCATACCTCCATGGGAGTCTTGCCATCTAGCGCTGCAGTAGGCAGTCGGTTAACAAGATGACGAGCATAGTTCAATGCCTCGCCCCAAAATGCCTTGCTTAATCCAAAATGTGACAGCATACACCGGACTTTCTCCACCAAAGTGCGGTTCATGCGTTCTGCAACTCCATTTTGCTGCGGTGTTCCAGAAACTGTGAAATGTCTCACTATCCCTTCATTCTGGCAAACCTCAAAGAAGGGATCTGATGTGTATTCCCCGCCATTGACAGATCTGAGTTTCTTGATCTTTCTGCCTGTCTGGGTCTCAATCATTTTCTTCCACATAAGAAAGATGTCTAAGACTTCGTCTTTGTGCTTCATTGTGTAAATCCAAACTCTTCTTGAGAAATCATCAATGAACGACACAAAGTAGTGTTTACCTCCCAATGAAGCATTCTTGAAATGACCCCATACATCGGTGTGAACGTAGTCTAGAATCCCTTTGGTACGATGAATAGCAGTACCAAACTTGATTCTTGTTTGCTTGCCCAGTACACAATACTCGCAGAACTCAAGCTTCCCTGTTTTGGCGCCTTTCAACAGGCCTTGCTTTACCAACCCTTGTAAAGCCTTCTCACCGACATGCCCTAGGCGCAAGTGCCAAAGTCTGGAAGTGTCTGATACATCATCTTCTGAGCTGGTGGAGACAGCCACTCTCCCTGTGACTGAGAGCCATCTAGGAAATATAAATTTCCCTGTCGAGTACCCTTCATTGCAACAAATGCTCCTCGAACAACTTTGAGGACTCCACCTTCCATAGTTACTCTGTAACCTTTGGAGTCTAAAACTCCCACTGAGATGAGATTCTTTGTCAAATCTATAATCCATTCATCAGATTAGCCATATGATGAAACTGTGAAGGCTGATCCTTCACCATTATCTCCATCTCGTGCAACGTTCACCTTTTCTTCTTTCTTGTCTTTATTGGGACAATCTTTTGTCCAATGCCCCTTCTGGCGACATGCAACACACTCGTCTTTTGCAAGACGTCTTCTATCTGATGATTTCCCTCTGGATTTTGAGCGAGACTTTCCTCGCCCTGTATATCTTCTGTTATTTGTCCTGCCTCTAACGGTCAATGCCTCGGATGCTGAGTCCCTGTTTGCAGATTTATCTTTCCTTCTGAACTCATTATTTACCAAGGCGTTTGCAACATCAACATACTTGATCTTTTCTTTACCGTACAGTAAAGTGGTAGTGAGATGATCATATGAGTCAGGCAAGGAATTCAACAATAACAGTGCTTTATCTTCATCACCAATATGATCATCCAAGTTCTTCAAATCGGTGAGAATTTTGTTGAAATTGTTTAGGTGTTCGTTCATCGAAATACCTTTCTTGTAGTCGAAACGAAACAACCTCTTCTTCAAGTAGAGCCGGTTCTCAATGCTCCTTGTCATGAACTTATTTTCCAACGCCTTCCAAAGCTCCTTCGCAATATCATATTCTGTGAAGGCATACTTCTCCTCTTTTGTAAGGCAAAGTTGGATGGAACTGCAGGCCAGGAGATTCACCTTCTCCCATTCTATCCCGTCCAGGGCATCTGGTTTGTCTCCCAGAGTGAAGTGCAGGTTCATCTGGACAAGCATATCTTTAACTTCGCATCTCCACATGCCGAAGTTGCTGCTTCCATCAAACTTTTCTACCTCGAACTTAGCATGGGACACCCGGGTCCAATGCCTAGAGTGGCTTGTAGTCGCTGGATTACTTATGGACTCGGTTGATCTGGTTTCTGTAGATTCTGCCATTAAACTGTTTTTTTTTTTAGAAACTCCGATTCAAAAAACAGACCGTACGGATGTGTCCGGAATACTCCAACTAGTTGGAAACCACTATTGGATCGTCAAAAACGGACTCTGAATGACTCAGATCAAGCCAAAACAGTCTGGACGGTTCAGATCTGCAGAATCTGGTGCGTCTGAGATGCACCAGATAATTACTCCGGATCGGCTGGTCAACTGGCTCGGTCAATTGCGTGGCTTGACGGCTCGCCTCCGGCGCGGCTTGGTCAACGGCGGTCAACGACTCCAGGTTGGCTCGAAGGCTCGGCACGGCTCGGCTGACTCTTCCTCGGCTCAGATGACGTCAGCCTAACGTCATCACCACGCACAGAATGACTCTCCTTCCTCTTTCAGCCGCGCGTCAGGCGCATGAGGGAGACTAGACTGACGCGCCGGCTATGTAAACGACGCGTGCAGGCGCGTGAAGAGAGTGGGCTTCACTCTCCTTTTTTTGAGAGCGCGTGAGGGAGCGTGGCTAGTCTTTTGGGGCTGGTCTTTGCTGTTCTGGACTCCTCTCTTAGAGTTCTTGCTCCTGGTGTGCTTAAAAGTTTATTTCGAGCACTTTGAAATCTGGACACTTTCGGAAAAAATTCGATTTTTCACCACCCGAGCTTTAATACCAATTGTTGTGGGGCGGGGGCACACCAGGAAACACCAACAAGCAATAACACAAGAGTTTTAACGTGGTTCGGCAAGTCGCCTACGTCCACGGGCAGTGGATTTCACTACATGGAGAGAAATGGAAGAATTACAAACAATACACTCTCTGATAGTTGTTCACTCACACACTCACTCACACTACTCTCCTTAGTCTCTCTATATATACACATTACAGATGCAGGTGGAGAGGCTTTCAAGTGAGCCGGCTGCCAGCCTACTTCTTCTCCTTTTGGTGGCTTTCTTCACATGGCCAACTCACCTTTTCTCCTTTCGGTGGCTTTCTTAGACTACGTTCACACCGATGTATGGGGGTCCTTCCAAGAATGCTTCATTGGGAGGTAAACACTACTTTGTGTCATTCATTGATGATTTCTCAAGAAGAGTTTGGATTTACACAATGAAGCACAAAGACGAAGTCTTAGACATCTTTCTTATGTGGAAGAAAATGATTGAGACCCAGACAGGCAGAAAGATCAAGAAGCTCAGATCTGACAATGGCGGGGAATACACATCAGATCCTTTCTTTGAGGTTTGCCAGAATGAAGGGATAGTGAGACATTTCACAGTTCCTGGAACACTGCAGCAAAATGGAGTTGCAGAACGCATGAACCGCACTTTGGTGGAGAAAGTCCGGTGTATGCTGTCACATTCTGGATTGAGCAAGGCATTTTGGGGCGAGTCATTGAACTATGCGCGTCATCTTGTTAATCGACTACCTACTGCAGCACTAGATGGCAAGACTCCCATGGAGGTATGGTCAGGAGTGCCAGCTACTGATTATGATCAGCTACGTATCTTCGGATGTCCAGCTTATGTTACAGAATCTAAGTTGGATCCTAGAGCCAAGAAAGCTGTCTTCTTAGGCTTTAGTGACGGTGTCAAGGGATACAGACTCTGGTGTCCTGAATCAAAGAAAGTTGTCACTAGAAGAGACGTCACCTTTGATGAGTCTACAATACTAAAGCAACCAAATCCTCAAGAAAATGATGAAGCATTGAAGAAGTCAGTGCAGGTGGAGTTTGAGACTCCAGCAAAGACTAGTCAGCCAATCAACAATCCTGAAGAAGTCTCAGTGGATAGCTCTGAAGAGAGTTCAGATGAAAATGAAGATCCAGAGGCCCCACAACAATCAGAACCCATTGCAATCAGGAAAGGAAAAAGGGTTACTAAGCAACCCGATTGGATGGCCGATATGGTAGCCTATGCACTTCCAATCATTAAAGACAATGTTCCTTGCACTTTCAAAGAAGCCGTGCAGCATGCAGAAAGTGTCAATTGGAAGGAGGCTATGGATGAAGAGATCGGGTCACTTCACAAGAACCAGACTTGGGAGTTAGTGCAACTTCCAAAAAGCAAGAAAGCAATTGGGTGTAAGTGGGTTTACACCAAGAAAGAAGGCATCCCAGGCAAAGACAACATCAGATTCAAAGCTAGATTGGTAGCTAAAGGCTATGCTCAGAAGGAAGGAATAGACTACAATGAGGTATTCTCACCTGTTGTGAAGCACACGTCTATTCGTATCTTGTTAGCTTTGGTTGCACAATTTGATCTCGAGCTCGCCCAACTCGATGTCAAAACTGCTTTTTTACATGGAGATCTTGAAGAAGAGATATACATGTCCCAGCCAGATGGTTTCAAAGTTGCTGGAAAAGAGAATTGGGCCTGTAAGCTGAACAAATCGTTGTACGGATTGAAGCAATCCCCGAGACAGTGGTACAAAAGATTTGATCGGTTCATGATAGAGAAAGAATACACATGAAGTCATTGTGTATATTTCCGTAAGCTTCCAGATGGGTCCTTCATCTATTTGCTCTTACATGTAGATGATATGTTAATTGCATCAAAGAGCAATGAGGAGATTGACAAACTCAAGGCACAGTTAGCAAAGGAGTTTGAAATGAAGGATTTGGGAGAAGCAAAGAAAATTCTTGGCATGGAGATCAAGAGAGACAGGAAGAAGGGCACGGTTCATCTGACACAAACTCAATACTTGAAAAAGGTGTTAGACAGATTTGGTATAAATGGGAAAACAAAAGCTGTGAGTACACCATTGGCCCCTCATTTCAAGCTCAGTGCTTCGATGTCTCCATGCACAGAAGAAGAACGGAAGCATATAGCACAAGTTCCATATGCAAATGCAGTTGGTGCATTAATGTATGCTATGGTTTGTACAAGGCCTGACATCTCACATGCTGTGAGTATGGTAAGCAGGTATATGCATGATCCAGGAAAAGGTCATTGGCAGGCAGTGAAATGGATCCTAAGGTACATACATGGCACGGTTAATTTGGGATTGAAGTTCGAGAGAGATAACCAACTTGGACAGAATTTGGTTAGATATGTGGACTCAGATTATGTTGGTGACTTGGACAAGCGCCGAGCAACAACAGGGTATTTATTTACGCTTGCTAAAGGGCCGGTGAGTTGGAGGTCAACGCTTTAGTCAACGGTGGCTTTGTCTACTACAGAGGCAAAGTACATGGCTGTGACGAAAGCCTTTAAGGAAGCTATTTGGCTACACGGGTTGATTGAGGACTTGGGTATTGTTCAGAAGCACGTTGAGGTGTACTGTGACAGTCAGAGTGCCATTTGTTTGGCAAATAACCATGTTCATCATTCCCGCACCAAGCACATTGATGTCCGTTTCCATTTCATCTGAAAAATTGTGAATGAAGGGGATATTCTGCTTCAAAAGATTAGTACTGCCGATAATCCGGCCGATATGCTCACAAAAGTGGTTTCTGGGATCAAGTTCCAACATTGTTTGGACTTGGTCAACATCTCTCGAAACTGAGCACCTTCAGGTGCAAGGCAGTGTTTGATCGATCACTATGTTGGATAAGAGAATCCTCGCCAAGGTGGAGATTTGTTTGAAGATTGGGCTAAAGATTCAGCCGCGAACTACTCACATGGGTTGAGGGGGTGATTTGTTGGATATCACCCCATGTGAGGGGTGATTCCCTTCACATGTGAGTGCACAAGCTTGCCAATCTACAAAGGTGAGTTGGCCATGTGAAGAAAGCCACCGAAAGGAGAAGAAAGCCACCGAAAGGAGAAGAAGTGGACTGGCAGCCAGCTCACTTGAAAGCCTCTCCACCTGCATCTGTAATGTGTATATATAGAGAGGCTAAGGAGAGTATAGTGAGTGTGAGTGAGTGTGTGAGTGAACAACTATCAGAGAGTGTATTGTTTGTAATTCTTTCATTTCTCTCCATATAGTGAAATCCGCTGCCTGTGGACGTAGGCAACTTGCCGAACCACGTTAAAACTCTTGTGTTATTGCTTGTTTGAGTTTCCTGGTGTGCCCCCGATCCACAACAGCTAGATACTTCAATTTGAATTCTTTCAAATGTAACAGGGGTACCAAGAAGATTGTCTGCTTTACATAATCATATTGTATACATGGATACAAATGTCAAAAAAATTTGTAGATGTAAAATGAAAAACAGGCAACAATAATATTAGCAAAGTTAGAACCATGTTGTGTACCTAGTAGAACACCATAATTCTTCTGCATTACCTGCAAATGCACATCAAATAAATATTCAGCATGTCATACAAATTTGGAATTTGGGTAAATAAAAGACAGTTAGTTAAAAGGAACCGGACAGTCCAACCCGGCATATGCTGGCGCCACATTGCTGTTTTTGATAATCGAATCCGATCATTTTCTAGTTTTTAGGTGTATAGATCATTCATAAAATGCAAAAATAAACAAATACATAAATAAATAAAAGAGTAAATTACTCCAACCTCCCTTGAGATTTAGTGAAAATACATTGAACCCCATAAAGTTTGATATAATTACATTATGCTACCTTGAAATTTTAATTCACATACATTGATCCCCTTTTCATCAGTAATTCTCTAAGGCCATGTTTGTTTGGGTGGACATGAGCTTGGGATTTGACTAATAGTCCAATAAAATTATTAATCCGATATTTGGTTAAACAATTGAAATACGGACTAATTATTTTAAACTTGACTCTTAGTTAAGATAGGATACATAATCCAACGGATTCGTAGTCCTAGGACTATTAGTCATGGGAATGCTAATCCAATCTAATCTAGTCCGCCCAAACAAACATGGCCTAATAGTATAGATAATAATAATAAAAAAAGTGACGCCATCACTCTTACACTCAAATATGCATATTTTGCCTTGTTTATCCATGTTTCTACACACCATTGAACGTTTAAGCCTTGCTAAAAGAGAAACTAGTATAATTATACCAAACTTATAAAATTTGTTTGGTTTTGAGTATTCAAAAATAGTTTTTTGAGTTTTCAATTCGTATTTTTGTTTTTTTAATGTTTTTAAAAATATTTTAATCAATTTTTTTAAATTTTTTAGATCCATTTAATCTCAATATATTTAAAAAGTAAAAAAAATTGTATAAAAATCTTTAAAAAATTCATTGAATACAACAAAATATAAATTTTCGTATTTTACATATTTGATAAAATTTTTAAAATTTTTTCACAAATATTATATTTTTTAAATGTATTTAGATCAGATGTATTTAAAAAAAAAAAATGAATAAAATATTTAAAAAATTCACTAAAAAAAAAAAAAAAAACAAAAAAAAAAAAAACCTCAATTTCCTGAAACGAAGATGGTGGTTATATAATATTTTTTTCTAAACGTAGTCAGTGTACTTTTCCCCTAATTAGATCCCTCTAATAATCATAATCATGTTCAAATATAAAGAAATGAATGGTACACTCCCAAAACCATAGTTCCCTTTCCTTATTATCAATTTACCCTTAATTTTTTTTTTCCTTTTATGATAATCAACACACATAACTGAAAACTAATCAAATCAGATTATCAAAATGCCCTACTGGAAGAGAGAGCGAGAGAGCGGGAGAGAGAGAGAGGGATTTACATTCTGGTCCCAATTTTTCCCAGTTTTATCATTAGAGAACAATCTCATGTTCAATACTTTTCTACAGATGTACTCAGCATCGGACTCCACATCCGATTCGTGAATCCCGACGAGCACCAGAAGCCCCGGCCCTACCTCCGATACAATTCGACCTTCTACCTGCAGGTGAACCACTTGATATACAACCAAATACATACGTATATATATATAGAGAGAGAGAGGAGATACAGAGTTGATTTTCTTACTGACCTCAACGCTGGCAGAGGCAACTCTCTGAACTACGGCCCTCATTGCCGTTGTGTTTGATTTTGCCTCTTTCTTTCTAGCCGCCCAAGCACAATTCCCGTATGGTTAAAATATATCTGATGGAAGCTAAATGGGTCCGTTTGGCCCTGGGGCCAGGTTTATAGAGTTTTTTTTAAGAGCAATGCTGGGGACCCCCAGTAAGGGGCGACCCCCAGCACCCCCCCCCCCCCCCTCCCCCAGTGACAGGTGCCAAACTGTCACTGGCTAAGACCAAAAACAAAAAAAAAAAAAAAAAAAAAACTGTTTTTTCAGCCAATGGGAAAGGACCCCAGTACCCCCACTGGGGGTTTCAAGCTTTTTTGTTTTTTTAAGTCAAAAAAATAAAAAAATTGATTATCAGAAAGTAAAATTAAAAAATATTTTTATCTAACTTTTAAATAATTAATTTTTTCAGAACTTATTTTAAGTTATTTTTGTTTAATAAATTATAAGTAGAAGTTGTACTAAATAATTTGACACAGACTTTCAAATCAAAATAAAGTATAATCACCCCCAAAAACTGTAACAAATAGTCCCTTAGAGTATTTATTGCCCAGTCTAAGAGTACGGTAAAATTCTATTTCTACACCCATTTATATCTATGCATATTATTTTTTAACGTACACGTTTATTAATTTGATTATATGTTTTTGTTCTCAATCTATACATCAGATGTTTTAATTATACTCCTAACTCATATTCTTGTACACATATCCCTTAAATCCTTCTTCCGTATACATGTTCAAAATTTTAGACTTATTTTCGATTCCACTCACATAAAAACAACTCTATTGAAGGCCATCCATTGACAATTTTATTGAAGGCCTACATTGCATTGTTGAAGTGAATATCTCCCTCCCATTTCGAAATCTTTTATCTCATTTTGTTATATGTTATTCTCTGTGCACTCCATTGACGACCTATAACTGTATCTATCTCTTATTTTTCATAAACTCTCTTTTTTCTTATAAGATTTTTTATTCAGCACTGGCTTTCCAAATGGAAAAAGTATTATTTAGTTGTCTACTTTCAAAAAATTTACAGATGTTTAGAACTTGATTTTCAAATTTAATTGTTAAATTCGAAACTTTTTTTTTTTTTTTATCAGAGGAAAATTCCATTAAGGGTAGCCAAACGACACTTACAAGTCCAACCACCAAGAGCAAACACAAACAAAGTGAAAATATTACAATAAGCACAAAGGTGAAAACTATGAAAATTATCTAGACGCACATCAGTGCTCGTGCTCATACTGCGAAGCAGAACCAAATAAATCGGCGTTAAAGCATGTCTGGAAAAATCATAGATAACAACCACAAAGAGTGTAGGCTCCAAACTGGTAGCAGAATACTTCAAAAAACAAACAAAATCAAAAAACAAAGCAAAACAAGATCAAGCTTGACCTCAAACCTAAACAAGGCCAGATCTATGGAGGTGGTCCAGATCCGAGCAAATCTGGTGCGCTGCACTGAAATCGGCTCCGGCATGAGGCGGCAGATGGGGGAAAGAGGAAGATTTAGCTTTGGCGGGGGAAGAGGGAAGCCCAACACAAACATCCACCAAGAGGGGAAGAAAAATCTCCCATAGAGGGAGAGAAATGGGAAGACAAGCTCCCATAACTTATTCACAGCAAGCAAAAGACCAAAACAGGGGGAGGAGGAAGGAGGAGGAGGTGGCTGGCCACCGACGGCCCCTCCCCCTTCCCCTCCCCAAGCGGCGCTCTTCCGACGGAACCCTAGGAGAGTTTAGAGAGAGAGGCTCTCGGTTTAGAGAGAGGAGGGATGAGATTTTTCAAAAGGTGTTAAATTCGAAACTTGAGTTCCGAATTTGCTAAACGAATTTGACATTGATTTGCTAAATGAAAATCACGAACAAAAAAAAAAAATGCACAAAAAAAGTTCACATTTTCATCACTGCATTTGTTATAACTAGTCATATCCTTGTTTGAATTCGAACAATAGAGTAAGTGAGAAATAATGGAAAAATTAAGATTTGGTTTGTTTTACTCAAAAGATATTCACTAAAATTTTTTGTTTTTAAAAGATGTATATAGAGAAAACTTTGATTTAATATTAAGAGTATATTTTGATATCCATTATGGTTATTTTGTTTGAGCATATAATTATTATTAAAATTATATTTCATTAAATATATACACAAAAATAAATATCGGGTTGTTTGGTAAATGAGTTGGGTTAAATAATCACAAAAGGACAAAAAAAAGCCAAAAAATCACAAAAAATCAAAAATTACAAAAAGACAAAAAAAATCCACTATTCCAAAGCTAAAAAGCTAAAAAAACCAATCAAGAATACCAAACAAACAAAAAAGTCACAGGCTAAAAAAGTTTAAAAAGCCAAAAAACTAACTAATAAAAAAAATTATTACTAAACGAATTGCAAATAAAATTTTCGCATGTTTCTCATGTTTATATTTCCCTTCCATTAACAGAATCTATCTTATTCATGGAATAATTTGTATTAACAAATATATTTGTTTATTATTATTAATTAATAAACATTTTATTATTATAATATTATATAACTTAATTCCCAACACTAGACTTAGGACTTATTTGATTTAGTATTTTATAAGTTGAAAATTAAATATAAGAAAATAGAAGCAAACCTCTTGTTTTTCACCTCTGAACATTTTTTTTTTTTTAAATACTTTCTCATCAATCACCACAAGTCACAACTTACATTTAAGATTAAATAAAATAGATAGTATTTCATAAATAAATAAATCAATAAAATTTTCTCAAAACTCAAACATTCACAAAACCTTATGTACATAACTTTCAACAAAATAGAAAATATATATATATATATATAAATAATAATTGAAATGTGACAAAGATGATGTAAAAAAAAAAAAAATAGCTAACAATCAATTGAATTATGTAAAAATCTCGAGACAGATAAAAGACAAATGATTATGTGCCCAAACAGCGAATATCATAGCATATGCATGGTACAATCTTTCCTTTTCTCCCCATGTGTTCTTCCGCTTTTCACACCAATTGAACCCATCTTCTCCATGGCCACTACAAATTCTTGAAAAAACTTTTGCTTGTCCTTAGCTAGTTCTTGAACCAAAGGCTGAGTCCTTGGGTCCAAAAACAAAGCTTGGTCTGTTTCTAGCAAGCCCAATTTAGCCTCTAAATTCCCATAATAGGCATTGTCAAATGAGAAAGGTGTGGTAACATCAAATGGTGCAACAATGTCTACATTGCCACCAAAATGTGGGCAAGACATTCTAAGGGCTTTGAGGAGCCTTGGATCAATGGAAGGGTCAGATTGCTTGGAGCCCCGGTAGTCATATAGTCGGGTCACAAAATGTTCGCAATGGGCAAATCCGATTGTGTGCGCGCCCGAGAGGACAACTAGGTCATGGAGAGCTAGGCCTTTGGATGTGAAGAGCTTGAGAAGTTCGTCAAGGGTGGAATTTGCACGGGGAAGGTTGGCATGCACCATGGATGCCATTGATATTTTTCCATCCCACCTACCTTTCTTCACTTGATAGTATGGTCCCCCTGCCTGCATCATATGAAATCAAGGTGTCTCAAGTTTAAAATAAAATTTAAAAAAGAAAACAATCTTGGACTGTAAACAGTTTTTGATACCTGCACAAAAGGAAAATGTTTTATGATTGCAGAGAATTTTTAGCGACCAAAAAATAAGACTATATACAAGTCATAGAAATATTCATTTGCGGTAGCTTTACTGGCTTAATTTATGTATTTAGTGATTTTTTTTTTATAATTTGAGTCAAAATCTTTTACATTTTAGCTCCATTTAGCTAAATAATCTTAAAAATTGAAAATAAAATAAAATAATTTGAACCAAGCCAGGGGTGAACCCACAATCACTAATAAATGAACCGAAAGGAAGCTCTGTCCCTTCATTTTTATTTGTTTCTACATTTTATTGGCTTTAGTCCAATTAAATAATTACATGTATATTGTCTTCACTATCCGAAAGAGAAACATCTGATGTATGTAAAGGAAGAAAATCCTGTCAAATTCTCATACATTTGAAACATAAATGTAAGCTCATTTGATAACAAATGACAAATAACTTTTTCAATATTTCTACTTTAAGGACTTGTTTGATTGGGTTGATTATAGCATTTGATTAGAATTATTAATTTATAGGTCTTACGTTTCATTATATCATTGCAAATTTTATTATTTGAATTAGATTTCAGTGGCCATTTTCATATCTATTGCAAAACAAATGTGAACAAACAAATTATGTATCTCACTAATCTGGTTGATAACCAATCCTACACTAATATCGTGGATTATTAACCCCTTCACCATTAATTTTTATTAATCAAACAGACCCTAAAAGCACAATAATATTACAAATTCAAAAAAAAAAAAAAAAATTAAAGAAAATCATTAGTCTACAATAGTTTTGGGTGTGATACACATCCCATAACTTAAAATATTTTCATCCTTGACATTATTTTTATTAAAAGCATCAACCACCACTAGAATATTTGTTGTTATATAGAGAGAGGGAGAAATTCATCACTATTGATTAATTGACCAAAAAGTGATATGTATCCAGTGTTTCCAGGCTGGGCATATGCAGCTGTCATGACCTTTACGATGTATTTGGTTCATTAATTTATAAAGCGATTTGGAAAGAAAATAGGTAAATGAAATGTGTATAAAATATAACCATATTTCACGCAATTTTTTTCTCTATTTTTCTTTTTAAATCTCTTTCCAAATTCGTAGACCAAATATACCTTTAAGATGTATGAACTACCGAGCCAATGTCATGTGCTAGATTTTAACTTCTAAGAAAATTACAAATTTTTATCAGTGGAAGACAAAAGGATCTACTCTTTTTTTATCAGACAACATAGGAAGTGAGTAATGCTCGATTTGTTCACTAGTATCATTTAGCTGTGACAACAGGTTGATTATGCTCTTTGAGTTCGTTCCATCATTAGTGACGAGACAACTTTTCATTTACTATCTTTTTTTCATCCTATGATCAAAGGTATATATTATGCAAAGAGAAATTTTTTTTATCTATACTAGCCTAAAAATTGTACGAACCGTCTTAGAGAGAAGTCTAGCTCCCCTATAATATTTGCATTTCCTACCGTAAAAAAAATAATGATAATAAATGTTATGTTATAGTGATTAAATTTGATTATTGAATTTTGAATGATATTCAATGTGTTACTAATGTATTGAATTTTGAATGCTATTTAACTAATTTTGTTATATTTTGTCATCCTAACATTTAAAGAGATATATCACACAATGGTCATGGTTGGGGGACGTACTCCCATGTAGTTTAGTGATAAGTGGATATGGTTTTGTTTGTTAAGCAACGTTGAGGAAGCAAGATAATTGCTCACTAATTCTGAACTATTGACTCTTTGTGATTATGTCTTTGGTGGGGTTAGAGTTAGGTTATGATTTAAGTTTGTTTTGAGAAATTATTTATTAATTTTTCGTGTGTAATAATCTGTGTGATACTGGAGTCAAGTTATGACTCAAGCCTATCTTAAAAAAGTACTTACAAATCTCTTGTATAGAAAAACCTCACATTGTTAGCCTGTCTAGACATTTTTTGTATATGAGACATTACACGATTACCCGTCCTACTTTTTGTAATAAAGCAAAAAAAATTTAAATTATAAAAGGCCATGATCTAGTCTTCACCATGAAGTATTTTTCAATGATTGTGTGAGAATTAAAGACATACCCTCTCATGGGCTTTCCCCTTAATCTAACAACAATATTACCAAGTTATAATAAGTAATTTAAAATAAAAAAAAATTCAAAAAATTTATTTATTTTTATTTGAAAAAATAAATTATAATGATCAAATTTATTATGGAGACATTTCGCGTCACAATAAATTTAAATTTATACCATATAGAAGTATTTTTTTTAATCACTTTTCAAACTATATTTTTTTTGGCTTCTTAGTTTTTTTTTTTTTCCCCCATAATTGGATAATAATTTCACATGATATGACAGGAATTATTTATGAAAATAAAATAAAATAATGCCACTATCTTACCAAATGAACAAAATCTCTAGCTGCAATTGCAAGAATGTCTGCACAAGATACAACACCAGGACACTTGCTCTCCACCACTGCCTTGGCCTTTTCTATGCTATCATACGCCTCCTTTGCTAGGTCCTTGTTATCCTGCGCATCCCTCTCCGCCAACTCTTTGCTTCCCGGACTTGTCGATATCAATATCGACCCATCACAACCCTTTAATTAATATAACCATGCAAAAAAATCAAAATCAAAAAAATCATTAAAGTCATTGGACTAATTAACTTGATAAATAATATTTAAAATAAAAATAATATCATATAAACAAAATTTTCAAATAAAATTTTCATTCAGAATGATCTAAAAACACTCATATTTACGGTTTATTTGGGAATGGTTTATTTGGAAATTGATTTATTTATTTATTTTTAAATTTTTACTAAAAGACGAGTAAAAAAAATAAAAAGAATGAATTAATTTTTTACACTGACTTTTTGACTAATTTAACTACTTTCAAAACAAGGCCTTATAATTGCAAATATATAATTGCTACATGATTTCAACCTTGTTTGAAAATGTGAATTTTTAGTTAAAAATAAAAAAATTATTATAAATTATCACATCATTTTCTTTATTTTTCTATACATTTTTTCATAAAAATTCAAAAGATCACACTGTTTGGTTTAGAATTTATTTTTCAGAAAATGCTACTTTTTCGTTTTCCATTAAAAAAAAAAAATTCACTGAATTTTTTTAATATTTTAAGTGATTTTTTTAAAAAAAATTTTAAACACAATTAACATAAATATCCTTAAAAAGTATAATATTTGTAAAAAAAAATTTACAAAAATTCACTATATGTCAAAAATATGAAAAAAATACGAAAATTTAGTATATTTTTCGTATTTTTGTGTATTTATTAATTTTAAAAAATATTTTTTCACAAATATTTCACTATTTAAATACATCTAAGTAAGATGTATCTAATAAAGTAAAAAAAATTGCTTAAAATTTTAAAAATATTCACTAAAAAAAAGAACACGAAAAATAAAATACTCAATTTTCATTAAATTCAAAAAATTAAAACCAAACACACTAATGGCTATTCAAGTCTAAAAATTAGACTCACTTTTTAACCCAAAAAATGCAATAATCAATTAGGATATTTAAGACAACACTCCCTTATATTTTTTGAATTACCAACTAATCATAATTTAAAAAATAGATTTATATATTATTTTTTAATTCAAAAAGGTAATTAGTCAATTCTTAAATGAGCCCTTCATATAGATCCTTAAAAAAAAAATTATATAAAAATTATGCTTGTGAATCATTTTTATTAGAAAGCATTATCAGCTAAAAAAATGCACTAGGATAGCATATCGTGCTGTGATCGGCTAACATGCGCGGGGATGAAAAAACCAGGGAATTTGTGATATTACTTGAACGAAACAGTCATGGAAGAAGAGGCGAATGGTGGCGGGACCGGCGACGGGTGATTCCTTGAACTGCTGGGCGGTGACGGAGGCGACGAGTTGGTCGAGGTCCGGGCAGGACTTGGCATAGTAGTCCACGGAGAGTTGGCGGGGCGGGCCAGCGGCAGCATTGGTGGTGGTGGAGTGTGAGGTGCGTAGGATAAGGAGAATGAAGAGCAAACTGGTGAAAAAAGAGAAAGGAGTGACAAACATGTTGGTTGCTGGGTTATCTCAAGTGAGCAGTTTAAGACAAAAAAGTAAAGTAGTAGTAAAGTTTAGTAGTAACTAAGCAGAGAGAGAGAGAGAAGAATTCGTAAAGCGTAACCAAAAGCTATTGGCTACAGAGCAAGTTGAGCACTTGCTCTGTAGTTCTGGTGCGCCAGAGATGGGCATGTAAAAGTCAGAATCATAACCCGTGAATCCACCAACATTAATAAAGGAAGAGATTCGCTCCACTCTAAAATCTGGATTCCAGGAGAATTCGGAAAGCCTATTATGGATTTTATTTTAATAATTTAAATTATTTATTTTGTTACATATTTTATATATTTTATTTATAAAAAAATTAAGTCAATTTAATAATTGTAACTTATTTAATTTATCATATTTTTTATTAAAAAATAAACGATAATTGTGTTTTTAAAAAATAAATCATATATTTTTTTGATGATAAAAATATTAAATTGAACAAGTTATTATTATCGAATCAACCTAATTTTTTTAATAAAAAAAAGTATACAAATTGTCCAATAAAATGAGCGATTCAGATCATTGAAATAGAGCTCGTGGTAGACTCTACAAATCCAAACAACTCCCTCCAATTTAGATTTTGGATTAAAAAAATCTACTTCCATTAATAAAAGTTAGAGAGAGAGAGAAGGAAAATTTGTGTGTTTTGTGTTGAATCTATTGATGAGTGAAGAACAACATGAACATATTAGGGTTGTTTTGTCAACATGTCAAAAAAGTTAAAAATTAATTTTTAATTTATTTTAGATCACAGTATCTCTCACATAAAATAATAAAAAAAGTTAAAAAATTAATTTTTTAATCATCTTCTTAAAATACCCCTTACTACTTGGATTGACAAAAGAAAGCCTCTAGTATGTAATCACTTTTATGTATATACATGTATATTTTTATTTCTTTTTTTCTTTTTTTTTTTTTTGCTTTCCTTGCTTATGCTGTGTTTGTTTTCATTTTTTTTTATTTTATTTTAATGTTTGATAGAATAGAAAATAAAAATCAATAAAAAATAAATTTATTTAAACAAAAAAGTATTTTTATTTTTAAAATATAAAAAAAAAATGTTTTAAGTCTAACTTTTTACAAAATATTACCGACCAACTATCATCACATCACCTTTACCATCCCATAAATGACCTCTATCCCGCCACCACCACACTTTAACAAGTCACAATGAATTTTTTTTTTTTTTTTGTAGGGAAATTTTCCGTACCCTTCTACTGGTTCAAAGTAGCGTCCATTGCAGAGATTATCAGAGTATCCTGTCTCTTGCAGAGATTACCAAAGTATTCTGTTACTTATTTTTTATTTTTACAGGAAAATCCTTCCTACCCTTCCGCAGGTCCAAGGCAGCTAAAAAAAAATCCTCCATGTCCTGTAAAAATGCTCCATATCCTTCCGCAGGTCCAAGGCAACGCCCCTTGCAGAGATTACCAGGGTGTCCTATTAGCCGTTCAGGACTCGCACAGCGGGGCATTGAACCCACACCAAGTGCTGATTAGATAACTTGAGGTCCAACCTCCTAACCAACTATACTTCGCCTAGGAGATTGACCCAAGGAAAAGGGGAATTGAACATGTGACCTTGGGACTTAAACTCCAAACCTTAACCACAATGCCACACACCCTTAGCTTATCACAATGAATCTTATTTTTATGTATCTACTTTCTTTGAGACACTAATTTTTGAAGAATAATTACTAACAAATTATGTTGACTAAATTTACTTATGTACTTAAGTTTTATGTAATTTTTTTTATATATTTATCCCTTATTTTGATAATGTAAAATTTTTGAGATTTTGTAGATGTGCTTTGTGTTTGTGAAATGATCATTTAGTACCAATAATAAAACTGAAAATTTTATCAAAGTAATAAATAATTGAAATATTTGATTTTTATTTGTAAGTTTTGATTTATTTTTAATTATTTGTATTAGTTTTTATATTGAAATGTGATGTTGAAAGCGTAGGTAATTAAATAATTAATTTATCATGAAAAATCAGATTAAGATTTTTTAATAAGTAAATCCGATTCGCATAACCTGTTGGCAACTATCCCTAATTTTTAACTAGTCACTAAACATGCTAAAAGTTAAATAATGATTAACAAGTGGACTAATGATGAAAATTTCGCTTTAGTTAAACATAAATTAAGTGGTAGGTACTTCAATATAAAAATTAACAATAACTGCCTATTCACGGCCATAAACCATTCTTCTTTGAAGACAACTTGTAATATATTTATGCTTTTTTGGATCAAGCATTAGAGAGAAATTTTGTAACTAAAAAATAAAAAATGAAAATAACTTATATTTTATTCATTTTCTCTTCTTTTTTTGTTTTGCTTCACAACTTCTTAGTTTAAATTATTGATCAAAACACAATTTTAATAAAATATTTTTTTATAGCAAGAATGTCCAAATTGTGCCATTTTTTTTAATTTGACAAACTAATGAATTAGCAAAACTTTAAATCAATTGCCTTTTCTTGCAACAAAACTTGCCAAGTTTGAAAAATAAATATTCTATCAAATCTATCATCAACATTTTTAAGTTTCGATTTTTATAACATGATTAGCCAAATCAATGAATAATATTGAGGAACTTATAATATTTTTTTTTTCCCTTATTATCGCAAATAAAATAAAAAATTAAAGTGAGTTGTGATAGCAGCAAAGAATTCACTTTTAAAACGGCTAATTACATTACTTATATTTTAAAATAAATTAAAAATGCTAAATGACATTTTTTTTTTTTTTGATTTTATAACGGGCAAAACCTAAAAGCTATTTGGTGTATACTAAATAGGGAGCTGAGGCCCAACGGTAATATTGTTTTATTGAAGTTTTGAGTTCAACTTTCATGATAGATGACTCTGTATTTGTTATAAGAGTTAATTACATTATAATTTTCTTAATTATTAATGAATTTTAACTTACTTCCCTTGTCAATAAACTTGTGTACTTTAATCTTTTAAATTATAAAAATCATACAAATATTTCTCCCGAAGGAATAAGAAGTGAAGAAAGTGATGCACTCGTACAAATATTCCTTTTGCAGGGATAGTATATGGTAAAATGACACATTTTATAGTTGAGGAGGTTAATGTATATATTCATAGATAAATGAGGTGAGATGTTTTGACAAATGAGAAAAGATAGGGATTATGAAAAAACTTTCATGAAACTGATCATGAAAAATTTATGACCCTTGAATTATCTTGATTAGTGTGTGGTGTTTTATTTTAAATGTAATTCAAGGGTCATAAATCTTTCATGATCATTTTCATGAAAGTTTTTTTCATGAGACCTAGCATTGTTCTTGACAAATAGCTCAAGGGTCTTGGTGTAATTAACCTTGTTTTAATTGTTAGGCTTGTTATATTTCTAGTTATCTTAGGACCCGTTTGGAAAGTGGTTTTTTTAGTGTTTTTTGGCTTGAAATAAGAGGAGAGGGAAGAATTTTTTGACTTTTTACAACAAAAAAGTATAAAATGAAAAAAAAAATCTTTGACTTTTTTATAGAAAAATGTTAGGTACCCCAAAAGTTTTACTAAATTTTCTACAAAATGTCCCATATGGGTGTGAAACCTACACCATGTGGGTCCCATGCAAGTCTCATGCATTATGTGGTAAAAAGTTTAATAAAATTTTTAGAATCTCTAGCATTACTTTTTTTATATGAGATGAAAACTTTTGACTTTCTAATTTTTTTAGTAACTTTTTTACTAAATTAGCCTATTTCCAAACAAACCCTTAGTGTTTATAAATTAGAATTAGGCTTGTGTCCAGTCTAGAATTTTCTAGACTAGAGGTGTTGCTCGGGGCTTATGAAGCCTATCATGAGTTTTATTTTAATAATTTAAATCGTTCATTTTATAAAATTTCAATATATATCATTTATGAAAAAATTTAGATTTGTGAACCTCATAGACTCAGACAATACCAGATTCTGAACTGTTGGACTGAAGAAAATCCTAATCTTATAAATTATTTCATATTTAGAGAGAGAGAGAGAGAGAGCGAGAGAGAGAGAGAGAGAGAGAGCGCGCGCGTTACTAAGTACTTTTTTAAAATATTATGTGTCCAATGCTTATGTGCCAAACAAATGAATCATAAAACACATGGGTCAAGCTTAGTTTTATGAATAATACGACATGATACGTCACAATTACTGTAGAGAATAATTCGATAGATAGGGTCTCAGGAAAAGCTAATCCTAGTAGAGATAGAGCTAGCCTCATTTTTACAATTTTTAAAAGAAACCATGCGCAGCATGGGACCTTGCCAGACCTTAAGTACCTTTTTCTTAAACGTAAGACTAAAACTTGGCCTGGACAGCAGTGTTGCTTCCGATTGCCTAGTACAATATTCAGTTTGTTGCAACTTATGAAAATATTTATAACCTTTTTTTTAATTAAAAATCTGTGTTAAAATGTTTGAATTGCAAATAACTTATGAGATGAAAATAATTTGAATAAATTGTTTATTGAAAAGAGAGAGAGAGAGAATATACTTTTTGACTAATATTTCAAGAGCAATGTTAGGAATACAAACTAAATATAGAATAGGGCATACATGTCTCAAAATGGTGGAACTCACATATGAGTCTCATTTTTTGTGAGACATGTGTTTCATTTCATATTTAGTCCTCTATTTATTTAGACATATTAATATTTCAATTTATAAAAAATTATACCAAATAATCCCAATAGCCCCTTTCAACGGTAATATTGTTTTATTGAAGTTTTGAGTTTAGCTTTCATGATAGATGACTTTGTATTTGTTATAAGAGTTAATTACATTGTAATTTTCTTAATTATTAATGAATTTTACCTTACTTTCCTTGTCAATAAACTTGTATACTTTAATCTTTTAAATTATAAAAATCATACAGATATTTCTCCTGAGGGAGTAAGGCTTGGTTTGGCATCTACTATATAAGCCAAAAAGTCAAAAAGTCACTATCTTATTTAAGTCACATCATCCTATTTAAATCACATCACCTCTCTAACACATCACATCAAACCCAACCCAAACCCAACCTAAACCCACCAATAAGTCAAAAAATGCACTTTTTTAGGACATCCCAAACCAACCCTAAGAAGGGGTGAAAGTGATGTATTTGTACAAATATTCCTTCTGAAGGGATAGTTTATGGTAAAATGACACATTTTATAGTTAAAGAGGTTAAAATGTACACATTCATAGATGAATGAGGTAAGCCGTTTTGACAAATAGCTCAAGGGTCTTGGTGTAATTAACCTTGTTATAGTAATATGCCCAACACTTGGTGATATTAGTGGATTACAACTTTTCCCGCGCTTTTGGAACGTGCATGGAGTCTGTCTTCTGGAAACACAACCGTCACCTCTTTGGTGATCATTAACTCTTTTCAGTTTGTTGAACATCCCAATATTTTAGCATTCGAACGGACTATGGCTAAATCAACTTCCCTTTCTATTGATCAAGCATACGAAGAGCCATTGAGTGCCGCTGCTTCCCCTCGAAAGAATCTCCACGCATTCATTAGCCACCTTTACCCGCCTTTCTATATTCAGGTCATGGAGGCTTTTGCAGATTATCAACCTTTGGACTACGAACACATTGCCCTTAATCCTTCAGTTTACAAATTTACAGATACAAGAAGTTCTTCCTCTAAACTCCTCTTGTACTTTGAACGAACTACTCTCAAAATGGACTTGGGAAGTTCTTCTTCACAAACCTCTGCTTGGGACGAAGCTACAACTTCCTCATCTTCTGAGGCTGCTGGCTGGACAAGTTGGTCAACCCCTGAGGCTTACGATTTGAGGGAAAGAATCCACCACCATTTTGTTGAGTTTACTGATCCCCTGGAATTTCCTTCCTACGCTCGAAGTTCCGTGGTCTACCCCTACATACCCATTGACCTTCGGCGTAGCTTGGAAGAGAATCTACTTGCAGCATGGTGTACATCTTCCATACCTACAACGATAGTACCTACTACCCGACGCCCGGAAGAGACACAAGGGTATAACCCATCATTCCTAGCCCAGAAGGCAAAGATTTGTTCTTCTGATTGGTTTGACTATATTAATACCTTTATTCCTCCTATTCCTGTGTTATCTCCCATAATGGAAGCATCCACACCTTCTTCTCCAACCTCTGAAACAGAAGTATCTACTCCTCCTTCAGCTTCTGAAGTAGAGCCATCTACTCCTTCTCCTCCACTAGCTCTCTGTTGGACAGAGAAACTGAGGCTTGCCCTCCCCATGAATGAAGTTTTCCCACCTTATAATCCTCTACCGTCTCTCACTCCAACTGAGCGGAAAGAAGCTCAATTTCTGCTTGCAGCCCTCTCCCATTTGCCCTTCAGTGCTCTTGAGAGTGACGTTCCTCTCAAGAACTTTCGATGGGCCTATGATATTCTGACTAGGGGTCATGTTCTTAATCCCCTTGCCCAAGCAGAACTTCACCTGTTTCTGGATCAACTTCCTTTGCTCCTCTACTGACATCAGAATTCTAAGGTCACTACACAATCTTTAGACCAACTTTTATCTCTCCGAATTCAAGCCCAATACGAAGCAGAAAACTTCATTGGAGAATTCGATGACTTTAAGAATAAAGACTCTGCATATTGGGATGATTTGGTCGTGGATGAGCTGGAAAAAAGACTGAGAGAGGAAGCTTTTGAAATAAAAGCTGAAGAGCTCTACTATGAAGTGAGAGCACACCAGCTTATGCAACCAACATTAGAAGAACTAGAAGATATAATAAAGAAGGAACAAAAATTCATTGATCACTGCTGGACCAAATTCCATGATCTTGTTATTTATTCTATTCCTTACTTTTATGAGCTTGAGTTTGTACCCAGATAGGGTTACCTGATGTAATTGCCTTGGTTTGAATACAAACAAAGTTCTTCTATATTTGACATTGTTTGACTCTGTTTCCTTTTGTCTTTAAAAGCCAATTCAGAGCCTCGAATTAAATAATCTCATCCTTCGAATTTGGACTCACTTATCTTTAATGAAACACTAAAAGGAACCAACATGTCTTTTTCCAACTTATGGAGTAAAAATTGACAATTTTGGTTAATATTATCTCAAATTAGTGCTTCGAATTTAACAACCTTACTTTTCAAAGCTAACTATAACCAATATATGGTCATAGTTAATATAGCCAATCAATTTTAAATTGACCACTCTTACTTCGAAAAGCAGCTTATGCTGTCTTAATTCAATGGACAATCTTCTCTTGCAAAAACCAATGATTGGTTTTGATGTTCTTTAAAGAATCCTAAGTTTTGCTTTAAAGGTCATTACTTTCAATAATGTTCCTTAAACAGGTCTTTAAACCCTTTGAAGTAGACCAATACTCAAGCATCTTAGCGTCTTCAAACATGTAGTATGCTTCGAAGCCGGATTATGTATTTCGAAGCCGTTGTTATTTGATTTTTTGGTGCCAAAATTGGCTTCGAAGCCAAATATCTCACTTCGAAGCTGTCGTCGACATCCGAAATGTGCTCTTCCCTCCAAAACTATCAATATCGGGAGAGACTCCTCGTATTCGTACTTTTAGTACTTAACGATTTACGCACTATATTTTTCAGACACGAAACCTTTAAAAGCCCCTTTGCTTTGTGCTTTAAAATCACTTGCTCTTTTGACACACAAACCCTACCGATCTCCTGTTAAACCCCTCTTCCTTATTACTCGCTATCAATGGATCCTTCCTCACTAAAAGTGCTTACTGGCGACCGTATCAGTCCTACCATGGCTTTGAAGCGATGTATCGATGAAGAAATCACCAAACTATCATCTAGTGAGTCAAGCCACATAGATGGACGTCTTTTCGTGCCTCGTCATAGCAACAAACAGGAATACGTCCTTGGCCCTATTTTTCGGGAAGCTCCTGCTCAACTCGCAGCCCTATATCCTCGCTTGGAGGACCATTTCCTTCTTTACGAAGAAGGGCTTGATTGGGGAAACTGGAGGGTGAATCGTCATCACCGTTGCTGGCCGACAATGAGGACTGAATGGGAAGAATGGTATGACAGAGTTGTACCTGCGAGAGAAGATGACCTGCAAGAGCTCTGTATCCTCGATGCCCTTCGTCTTTCCAGGTTCATCATTCCTGAGGACCCTTTCTTGATACCTGCTGCCTTATGTTTCTGGAATATGGCTTTTAATTTCTTCCAATTTCGGTGCGGCATGATGGCCCCCACCGTTCTTGATATTTGCCATCTCTTAGGGCTTTCCCCCCATGGTTCTCCATTTACTCCTAACTACCCAGACCTTCCTGTTAAGTTTTCTCTTCCATCCTTAAACTCCTCTTATAGTGACTTCGTAAAGTCTGAAAATAAAAGGAAAGGTCCTGTGAGGGACAGAGAGCTATTTTCCTTCATTTTATACTGGTTATGCAAATTCCTCTTTTGCACCTCATCTCAGAGGATTATGCCTGAGTTTGCTCCTCTCGCGAAGGCACTTGTTTTGAAAAAACACATAGCTCTCGCTCCTTATCTATTAGGTCATGTCTACAGAGTCTGCTCCCAATTTTGTGAAAAACCTCTTGATGCTAACCAAGGAGGTCCCCTCTGGGTGCTTCAACTTTGGCTCTTCGCCTATTTCACTGACCTACACCCCAAATGTCTAAAATTCCTTGTTCAGGATCCTAGTACTTATGGGGAAAAGTATGCTAGGATTGCCCTTTACCCTGCTTCCTTCGCTTACTACTTTACCTTCTTTTATCAACTCCTCATTTCTCCGTCTGCCTCTTTCTTCTGTCCTTTTGAAGCCAATAAAGGACCAACCTGGCTGCAAGCTTTCCTGGCTGATAAAGAATGCTCCACTTCCCTTCACAAAGACATATGGGCCTCTATACTACTACCAAGGGAATTGTTCATTGGTAGTTTAAACCCTCGAGCCTACAAATGCATATCTGAGGTGTACTGCCCTTCTCAATTTGCCAGACAATTTGGACTCATTCAAGGGATACCAGTTCCTCTTTGCAGTCTCTCGAATGTCCATCTTACCGCCAGAGATTTGAGAATATCCAAATCCAGACTAGAGACGGCAATTCTCAAACTACTGAAAGAGTTGAATGAGTTCCAATTTGTCCCCTTTCTTCCGTATGGCTCAGTCTTGAAAAGATTCCAGAACTAGTGGACAGTCAATATAGAAGTGCGCCTATCTGAACACCCCCATGACTTGCTGGTAGGATTGGGAGTGCCTTCGAAAGCTAAGTCAGCGACATCTAGGGACATTCCCCCTCTTCATGCGGCTGCCACAACTAATCCTACAACTTCACCCCCTCCAGCTAGAGTTACCAGAGCCGCTTCGAAGAAGGGTAAATATTTTCAGATTTCTCCTTTTCCTTTCTTTTGAATCTTTTGTTCATTCCCTTTACACTTTTGTTCTTTGGTGTAGGGCCCCCACACGAAGAATCTCCTAAGAGAGCTGAAACTTTAGCTGTTCTCAAAAAGAGACAACAACAACAAAAACAGAAAAGGAAGCTAGTCCTCCCTCCTGAGGAATCCGAATCCTTGGGAGAAGAAGAGGTTGAGCAAGAGCCAGAAGTGTCCTTGCAGAGAACAAAGAGACAAAAGGTAGTTGCCTCCCTTCCTGATACAATTAAGCATCCTTCTTTCGAGGCACCCACTATAGTAATGGAGAAAGCACTTACCTCTGAAAAATCTGAAACCCAAACTGAAGAGAGGGAGATTGAAAAAGAACCAGTAGTATCACTGCCAAGGAGGAAGAGAAAGAAGATGACTGTTTCTGCTGCTGACTTGGTGGAAGATCCGATTTATGAAGCCGCTGCCAAGGCAGTAGAACAGGAACATTCCAAAGCAATAATCGTTTTTGAGAGGGCTGAGAAGAAACGGCAGCAACAGTTTCTGAGAGATGAAGCTGCTGCTGCTGATGCGTTACAAAGAGAAACTGCTCGAAGACAGCAAATTATCGAACATTATTCCCTTCGTAGCTCTCCCATCAGTATCAACATTTCTGAAACAAGTAATTTCTTTCATACTTCTGCTGTTTTTCCTTCGTCAGCTTTAAATATTTGAAGTTTGACATTGCTTTACATTTCTTCCTTCTGCAGTAACAACCACTGCGCTTATCTTTCCCATGGGGCCTCTTCCAGTTTCAGTTGAAGTTGACCGGATGCAAAACGTGAAGACTATTCAAATACAACTTCCACTTCCCAAGCCTACGCTTCCTGTACCTTCCTTGAGTCCCAACATTCCTGCATCTCTTCTTCTTGGCCTAGAACCATACCTTCCTTTCCTGACTTTCGATCTACCTCAGTCCATTCCTTCTTCGTGCCTTGTTCTTCCTTCTTCCAAGGATATTCCAGCTGTTACTCCAATCCCAATGGCAGTTGATTCTTCCACAGAGGGTGCTGGTAGTTCTCCAATTCATGGTTCATCACCTATGCCTACTTCCAGCCCCTCTTCACTTGATTCATTGGTGGCTAAGACCATAGAGGCTGCCAAAGATGCTCCATCCATTTCTCCCATCCCCATGCAGCCCTCTGTGTCTTCCACCACAATACTTTCTATGCCCTTCATGTCTAGGGATGAGGTAGATATCTTCGAAGGAAGACTTGCTAGTCCTTTCGACGTACCTTCTACCTCTCCAACATTTAGTGCTGAAGCTGAGCCATTAGTCTTGGCTGACTCCTTGCTGGAGATTTTTTAGAGTCCTCCTTCTTCTAGCAGCAAGCCTCATGCACCTTCAGTGGACTTGGACACATGTTTGGAACTGCTAACTTCCTTTTCGAGGATCCCCTTCAAGGCTCTACAAAGGCCTATTATCAGAATGGGTTTCTTCAGTGCTGTAATATTGCTGATCAGTCCAGTATGAACGTCTCAAGTCACCTATCCCAGGCTGCAGCTACTATTGATTTCTATATTAACATTTGTCATGCTGCCAATACTGCCAATGAGAAATTGGCTAGGGATCAGCGTTTTGTTTCTCAAGTGCATACCGAAATATCAGATCTCAAGGAACAACACTCTTCTTCCTCCCAATTTCGAATTCAGCTGCTGGAAAAGAAAGCCCAACTTGAGGAGGAGTTAGCTGCAGTAAACCAGGCCTTGGTTCGAACTGACACCAAATTACAAATCACCAACCAAGAACTAGCTGAACGAAAAGAAGACATGGCTGCAGCTATCCAATTGTTTCCATCACTTAGTAATAGGAAATCTACTGTACAAAAACAATAGAAACATTGTAATGATTTTTGGGCCAATTTGTGGCACAATGTACTTGATTCTTTATGAAAAATCAAATTTTTATCTATTATCTGAATATCTTGTGTTTTTGTACATAATGTTTATTTTATTCCTTGTGTTTCCCAAATGGAAATACTGAAAATAAATGCTTCGAAATATAAATCTATGTTAAACTACTCCTAAGATAAGGAAAATGACAAGAAATATTGAAATCAAGTGTCTTTGATTTAAGTTCTGGATCTTTTACAATGTAGCCATGAATGGCTATTTATAGACAAATACTTGTAGGAAAAAACTTCCAGTAATAACTACCCAATAACCACTTAAAACTACCCACTCTTCCATCTTCATTCCCATAATGCCACATAACCCTCCATGTCTTCATAACTTCTCATAACCTCCAAATGAGTAAGAGGATGCCACATGTCCTGCAATTATATAAATAATAAATAATAATAAAAATTACAGATTTATGGTGTCAACATTACCCCCCGCGGCCCTTAAAAATGATATTTACTTGAATTTTTGAAGGGCCGAACCAAACACATGATTAATCTAAGCAATAAGATGCTTCGAATAATATCAATAAAGTGCTTCGAATGAAACAACACCAATAAGGTGCTTCAAATGAGTATGAAATTATGACTAGATGACCAATAACAAACTTCGAAGGTGGTATAAAAAACCAAATTCATCGTTCGAAGGTCTTGCGGCACAGTTTTGAAGGAACAACATCACCCCTCGAAGGTTGGAAGCATTGATATAGGATGATGATACTTACAATGAAGTTTCAAGGTTAGGCTTGACGCTTCAAATGTTTCTTCGAAGCTTTATACAGTTTCGAAGGTAAAGTAATCAACCTTCGAAACAACTCTTGATGCTTCGAATGTGTCTTCAAAGCTTTATACAGTTTCGAAGGTGGAGTAATCAACCTTCGAAACAACTCTTGATGCTTCGAATGTATCTTCAAAGCTTTATATAGTTTCGAAGGTGAAGTAATCAACCTTCGAAACAACTCTTGATGCTTCGAATGTATCTGCAAAGCTTTATACAGCTTCGAAGGCGAAGTAATCAACTTTCGAAACAATTCTTGATTCTTCGAATGTATCTTCGATGCTTTGACTGTGTACATACAAACAACTGGCCATCAATTTGAAAAGATAAGCCATTCTCAACCACTTATTTAAATGCATAGGCTTTTTCTAGCCAAGTTCATGCATTTTAAATGGTCATCCCTTGTTCTTAGTGCTTCGAACTCATAAAAACAATTTGTTAATTTTATTAGCCACATCATTAGAATTATATTTTGATGTGAACCACAAATCCAAAAAGGATTTTGAACACCAAAAGTCATGGTATAGTGTGACCATGAAAATTCATACTTTTTGACATTTTGAAAAATGTCAAAAATTTTGAATTCATGAACAGTGGCTTGTTCATTATTCTTGACCATGTTTGCTTTAAAAACATGACTTTTGCCGAATTGATTTTCATAATTATTTGGCAAAGTGGGTTGTTTTTTCATGTTAGCCATTAATGGCTTTTGAAAATCACCCATAGATATGTTATTTTCATGACTTGACTCTCTAAAAATTGGTTTTGAGACCCCCCGAGCCATGCATGGAACATCATTCTTAGCCAAATTTGGCTCAAAAACATGCTCTTTCATTATGTTAATTTCATAACTTGGCTTTTTAAAAACGGACTCTTGAACCCCCCGAGCCATTGATGAAATCAACTCTTTGCTTTTGCTATTTTCAACCTTGAAAAAATTCTGAAAAAATTCACCAATTCCGGCCATTAAAGCCTTAGTTAATGACTTGCTAGTGAGAGTTGATAACTCATCATTCCATTGGCGAATTTCCATATCAAGTTGATGAATTTCTCCAATTAAATGGTGTCTTTTTTCTTCCACCAAATAATATTGTAATGGATGAAAGTTTATTTCATCAAGAAAATGGATCTCTTCTTGAAGATCCAAAATTTTTCTTTCACGCCAATATATTTCAAATTGACAAGTTCGAATGGCGAAATCCAAATCGTTTGTCATTTCTTACACTTGGCTGTCCCACCGGGCGTGCCAAAAAATGTTGGCTTTTTGGCTTTTCGAAGGGTATTTTTGTAAATGCGAGCGTGCCAGCAAGGATCAATCAGTCCTTACAGAAATCATAATTGCCAACCAATTATCAGACGATTGTGTTTTAGTTATTTCAGCCTCAATGAAGAGGACTTTTACTGGTGGCTTGACTTAGGAGAAATTAAAAGAAATAACAGTAATACGAAGAACAATGGAAGTATTTCATTAAAAATGAACACTTACAATGGTCCAAACTCAGCCTTTGAGAGGTTTACAACAGTGATCTACTTGAATCTACTTGAAACTACTCCTATAAATCGAAGTGCAGTGCAGGTATTTAAAGTGCAGGAATGTAAAGAACAGGTATTTAAAGTGCAGGAATTTAACGACTGGAAATGTAAAACCGGAAAAGAAAATATGAAGTAAATGACTGGTTTGTATGATCTGAGTCTGGGGGGCTTTTTTCTGGGGGCTTCCTTACTATTTATACTTGTCAAGGATGACCTTCGAACTGCACTTCGAACCGTCGAACTGCTCCTCCATGATTGCTGATCATGCTCCCTTAGAAGTAGTTCCACTACGCCATTACTTACAGTTAGGCTTCCCCCCTGTATTTGAATTTGAATATGGGTAACCGTTGAAGCCACGTCACCTTGTATCTCATTACTGATCTAGTGCTACTCAGATCACTCGAGAACCAATATTTATTGCAACGTGTATGATTGGGATCGAAGATTAAAATCATCTTCTCATAATACCCTTATTCTGCCACGTGTCGAATTGTAATTGGCTTTTACAAAATATGTAGCCAACAGGCTTGTTATATTTCTAGTTCTCTTAGGACCCATTTGGGAAGTGGTTTTTTTTTGGTGTTTTTTGGCTTGAAATAAGAGGAGAAATGCCCAATATGTTTGGGAAGAATTTTTTTTTGACTTTTTACAACAAAAAAATATAAAAAGTAAAATGAAAAGAAAGAATATTGGACTTTTTTATAGAAAAATGTTAGGGATAGCAAAAGTTTTACTAAATTTTCTATCAAATGTCTTATATGAGTGTGAAACCTACATCATGTAGGTCCTATGTGAGTCTCATACCCATGTGAGATATATGGTAAAAAGTTTGATAAAATTTTTAGAATCTCTAGCCTTACTCTTTTTATATGAGAATAAAACTTTTGACTTTCTGATTTTTTTTTTAGTAGCTTTTTTACTAAATTAGCCTATTTCCAAACAAACCCTTCATGTTTATAAATTATAATTAGGCGGAACAAACTATTTTAGTAACTTTTTTTACTTTTTAGCTATAATATGAGATAAAAAAAATAAGCATGTTTTTTGGGATGACTTTAATTTTTTTACGAAAAGATGTGCAAAAAGTAGAGAGAAGAGAATTTTTGATTTTTTTGTATAAATCGTTGGTTTTTTAATTTTCGTAGTGATTTTTTGGCTTTTAGGCTAAAAAGTAATGTTGCCAAACGAGACCTTAGTCTTGTGTCCAATCTAGAATATTCTAGACTAGAGAGGCCTATGAAGCTTATCATGGGCCTCATTTTGATGACTTGAACTGTTCATTTTATAAAGTTCCAATGTATATCATTCATTAAAAAATTTAAATTTGTGAACCCCATAGACTCGAACAATACCAGATTTTGGACTGTTGGACTGGAGACAAACCTAGTCTTATAAATTATTTCATATTTAATGAAATATACATATAGGGAAAGAGAGGAGTAAGAAAGTTATTAAGGCCTCGTTTGGGAACATATTTTTTTAGTAATTTTTTGATTTTTTGACTAAAATATGATGTAAAAAAATTAGTATGTTTGGAATGATTTTTTAATTTTTTACGAAAAGATGTACAAAAAGTAAAGAGAATTTTTTTTTTTTATTTTTTAATATAAGTAATTGACTTTTTTACTTTTTAAATAATTTTTTGATTTTTTAATTAAAAAAATTACTGGCCAAACGAGGCCTAACTACTTTTTAAAAATATTATGTGTCCATTACTTATGTGCCAGACAAATGAATCATAACATACGGGCGGGTCAAGATTAGTTTTATGAATAATATGACATGATACGTCACAATTACTATAGACAATTATTCGATAGATACGGTCTCAGGAAAAGCTAATCCTAGTAGAGCTAGAGTGAGCCTCATTTTTACAATTTTTAAAAGAAACCATGCGCAGCATGGGACCTTGCCAGACCATAAGTACCCTTTTCTTAACATAAGACTAAGGTCAAGTTGGGGGAGGCTAAATAAGTGTATTTTTTGATTTTTATTGTATTAATAGAGAGGATATATTGATTAATGTGACCCAAAAAAGATAAAAAGATGAAATAAGTGCACTTTTTTAGATTAGGCAAACTTGGCCTAAACTTGGCCTGGCCAGCAGTGTTGCTTCCAATTGCCTAGTACAATATTCAGTTTGTTGCAACTTATGAAAATATTTATAACCTTTTTTTTAATTAAAAATCTGTTTTAAATTGTTTGAATTGCAAATAACTTATGAGATGAAAATAATTTGAATCAATTGTTTATTTTTTTTTAAAAAAGAGAATATACTTTTTGACTAATATTTCAAGAGCAATGTTAGAATACAAAAATTAAATATAAAATAGAGTACACATGTCTCAAAATGATGGAACTCACGTATGAATCTCATTTTCTGTGAGACATATGTGTTTCATTTTATATTTGGTCATCTATTTATTTAGACATATTAATATTTCAATTTACAAAAAATTGTACCAAATAATCCCAATAGCCCCTTTCAACTTTCTTGTTTTACACGGTAGAATGAGTTTTTTTTGTTGCGAGTAGAGTAAAAGCTGTGGACCACTCTGCTCGCTCATGCCTAACTTTTAATGGTGATGAGCACATTAATGGGAGGCATGTGAGGTGGAGATCATTGATCAAAAGGCCCAAAAGTTTTGTTTTGGAGTGGGTGTCCACTTTCAATGATTGTAGGGAGGGGTGTGTACGGTACGATTCTGATAGTTTAAGAGTAAAATTATAAATTATAGAAGAGTGTATATGTTGCAATTCTGATAGTTTAAGAGTAAAATTATAAATTGTATGGCTGATTGGCGGATTAACAAATTACAATTTGAGTGATTTTGGACAGATTGACGGATTGAAAAATATTTTCACTAATTATTAAGCTTTTGCATAATATATAATATTAATTTGCATAATATTTTTCATATATATAACACAAACTAATTTTACAAAATATTTTTCATATATAACTATTAATTTGTAATAAATTTCATATATTAAATATCTTTTACACTATTTTATTTTGATATTTCATTATAAGTTAAAAAATATATACGTATTAACTATAACAGAGCAGAGCAGTTTCAAAAACGGATTATAAATTTTAAAATTTAAACCGTGATTAACCGATAGAGTTGTACAAATTAATACAAATCAATGTGATTTTAACGAATTAAACGATATTTTGTACGGCTCTAGTTATATGTATATATTGACTTTCTCGTTAATTACACATGGATTGGAATGGTTCATGCCTTAGTACTTCGGTCTTGGTTCAGCCAAGCCCTGATTAGTTGAATGAGGAACTTAGGGTCTATTATGGGATGTAAATTGAAAGTTGATTTTTTAATTTTTTTAATTTTTTTTTATAATGAAAAAACGTGTAAAAAAATAAAAAAATGATATAATCTAAAAAAGTTAAAAAATTAATTTTTAACCAGCTTCTCAAAATAAACCTAAGAGCATCTACAATGGATGTGTTAGTGTATTTGTTAGTGTCAGCTACCAATTTTTGACTAGCTAAAAATATTGTTTTGTCCTGCAATGGAGCAGCTAAGGGATGTTAGTGTCAACCATTAGTGTCGGGATGTTAACTAATGTGTTAACTGTGACTAGCAATGTAGTTAGCCATTGTGGGACCCACTTGAATATAATAATATTTTTCAAACAACAACTCAGAATCAATATTACCGTTGCAACTAGGCATTTCATAATTCAATTTTTTTACCGTTGTGCACAATTTGTCTTTTTCAATAAAATGCAAACCAGTATCTATTTTTAACCATTTCCTATTCTTAACCCTTCTATTAAAAAGGATTTCAATTGTATATCAGCCAAAACTTCCAAAAAATGGATCCTCCTCCATTTTTCAATAATTAGTTCAATCAGCAACAAAACTCTCAGCCACCATTGCAATTTGATTCTCAAGCATTTTCTCAATTCTTTTCAAATCCATAATATTGTCAGACTCCATTTACTAAATTTATTCCAGAGCCATCTCAATTACAATCTCATGAACCTCCTTCAGCAAGTGACATACATCCATCCATAGCACAAAAAAAAGAAAAAAAGAAAAAGGGAAATGGTGAAGTGCAACAAAAGGAAAGAAATCGAAATTGGACAAAAAGAGGAAGATGAAGCACTTGGCAAAGCATGGTTGCGTGTCTTAGAAGATGCAGCTACGGGTACAAATTAATCGAGAGCGAGGTTATGGAATCGAATTCGGGATGAGTTCAATCAACTCTTGGGTTATCAGAGCGATCAAATCAGCTCGAGTTTGATGCATCAATGGTCCAGCATTCAATCTCACCTTAACAAATATTCTGGATTTGTTCGCACAATAGAAAGGACTCCGATTAGTGGCTATAACCTTGAAGATTGGGTAAGTTATAGTTTACACATTTTTCTACTCAAATGATTTGATTGAAAGACTATTAATTTTTGTTTGTAATTTTTTATAGGTAGGAGATGCAAAACAATTGTATTATAGCTCACAAGGTCACCACTTTAAGTGGGATCATTGTTGGATAATCCTCAAAGATAGTGCTAAATGGTTTAACCATACAAAAGAACAAGAAGAAAAAAAAAAAAAAACACAAAAAATTTGTCAAAGAAAGAGAGGTGTTTTCAACGTAAATGTTGATCAAACTATAGATTCGTCAAATCCGTCTACTGCAGCAACAACACCCAGTTCAGCTACAGGATCAATTAGCCTAGACAATGATGATGATTCTCCATTTACTGAAAAAGCTCATGAATTACCTCGACCCGTTGGACGAAAAACAACAAAAAAATATGCATCGAAAGAACATTGATCAATCAGAAGCTGTAAACTTATTTGTTGCTGAATTTAATAACTTGAGAAATGAACAAAAGGAAATTGTTGGACAAGAGGTCATAATGGCAAATGAATGAGAACGGCTAAAACTTCAAGCCAAACAAGAGCAAGAACAACGGAGGGCAGAGGCTAAACTCGAACAAGAGCAAATGAGAATTGCAGCCAAACGTGAGCAATAATGGATGAGGTTTGAGAAAGACATTATGATGACTAATCCAAATTTGATTCCTACTGAAGAAGGAAAAGCTTGGGTCATTACACAACATAAAGCAATTTGGGCACATGCGAAACGATGGGGCCTTGACGATGGATCAAGTGGTAGTGGTTTAAATTAGTGATCGGTAGTTGAATTTAGTGATAACCTATTGTAACATTGTAGACACCCCATTTTGACCGGCCCTAAGACTCGGGCGCTTTCTTTTCATTATCCGATGATGATAATTAGAATGTGTTTCTCACAGAATCCTCAGTAAGAGAGATGGAATTTGAACTTTAATTCCAACATTCACCATTATGGCCAAATTGTTTTAAAATACTAAGGGCTGGTTTGGGGTATACTGTATAAGCCAAAAAGTTACTCCAAAATCCAAAAAAGATGTCACTATTCACCCCAAAAAAAAATTAAAAAATCAAATTTTTTTCCAAAAAAGTACAGCCGAAGTCAACAACTTCAGGCTGCTGCGCTGCGCCACTGCCCAATGTTGAAATGATTGAGTGTGATTGGCACACACACCGCGTTTGGCCTGTGGAGGCTATCACGGGTCCCGTTTTGATAATCTGAACCGTTAAATATGTAGAACTCATCGAGTACTATATGTCTGCAAAAAATCACATTGATCGGATATGGATAACTATATGATCAGATCAGTTATGTACGAAAAATGGATGATGTTATAATTAATGATTGAGAAATAAATATATCTGATTAGATAGCTATCGATATCCGATTAACGTGATTTTTTACAGGTACATAGTGTTCGACGAGTTATACACATTGAACGGTTCAGATTATTAAAATGGGACCCGTGATGACCTCCACGGACCAAACAAAACCGTACAGTGCTTTGTAAAAAAAATAGCCAATAATTTCCAACTCCTCCTCACAGCTGCCGAAATGTACTGCTGGGGCCCACCTGTCACTATTCATCTCTTACACACTCTTTTTATACAATTTTTTAATACACATTTTTCTAAAAAAATCCAAAAAGTTAACCCAAACTTCCATATTTTTTTCTCAACTTTTTTAGTCCAAAAAGCCAAAAAGTGCACTTTTTTAGTACACCCCAAACCAGCCCTAAATATTTCATTAGTTTAGTATTTTTGTAATTTTGCATAATTTTATGTGTTTGTTCATATTTTTGGTGTTTTTATATAAATTGGTATAAATTATATATTCTATATATATATTTAAGAAAATTTAAAAAAAATTATAATATTAAAATATGTGTTTAATATTATTATATTATATGTTTAGTATTTTATATAAATTATCTATTGTAGATATTTTATATATTATATTATATAATAAGAGAAAAATAATAAAAAAATATATTGATGTCGGTCAGCCCTCGGCTGTCGGCATCAACCTCAGCAAACATATATAAATATATATATATAATCTTTATATACTTTATATTATTATATTATCTATTTGTTGCCTATATAAAGCAACCAAATGGAGAGATTTCAGGAGGCAAAAAAAAAGAGATTGATTCAAGAGGGCAAACAAATTTGATTCAAGAGAGCGTTAGAAAGAGTTAGAGAGAAAAGAGAGAAAACATTAAACATTTCAATCTTGAGCCAAAACGCATTCAAGCTTTCATAGCTACTGAAATTCCTCATTTCCATACACCAAAATCACTCCAAAAATTCTGATATAGCCAAAGATCAATTGCCTTGATCATAAGGAAGAGTGTTTAGTAATTGAAAATGAGAAAAACTAAAGAGTTAGCCACTTTTCATACCATAAACTCTATAATTTCGAATTGAGGATTTGAGAACACACGTCTTATACTTGAGGGTGATCAAAAGGAAGTTTGAGAACTAAGAAGTTCATCATTTCCTTGGAAGGTGAATTTCACAAACCTTTCATTTTCTTGTATTTCTTATCTATTTTGCTCTTTTACTTTGATTTATTGTTATATTTTATACTGTCGTAATCTAATTGAAAGTGGTGAATTGAAATCTCATATATGTTGTTTTTAGCACGAGAAAGAGACCTTCCATGCTGAATGGTTTAATCTCTTCGGAGGTTTATTATTGGGGCATTACCTCTCTCTCATGCTAAGAACAACTCCTTGTTTGATGCTTCTCTTATTTTAGTGGACATAACTCTCATTTTTGGACTAAAATGACTAAAGAATGGCAAGATGATTAAAAGGGCTAATAAAATTAGACTAAAAGAGGCACAAGATAATAAAATTGAGTTGGGTTCAATCAGACGTCATATTGAACCCGTTGTCTTTTTATTTCAATTTATTTTCCTCTTTTGCTTTGGTTTCTTGTCATATTACATATTGTTGTAATCTAACTGAAAATGGTAAGTTGAGACTCCCATAGATATTGTTTTCGTTCTATTTTTGAAATCTAAGAAAACAGAATTTGGCCGAGCCTATCGAGCTACCCAGTTTGTTAGTTGGCAGGGTAGTCATCTAAAAATACACCATCGCGCCCGCAACCTTCATGACCATGCCTACAACCTCTAGGCAAAATCGAGCAGCCTTCCGACGTTGAGAAGATCAACCTCCGATGGTCTTTGAGGTGCTTGAAGCTGCTATTTTATCATGTTTATTTCATTTTGAGTGTTTGTGAGGATTTTTTATATTATGTTGTAATATTTATTCATCTCCCTCGGATTTGTAATATTTAAAATGTTGTAATAATTCCCCCGCCCCGCTTCTTTCTATCCCGTTCTTTTACTTACTTTCTTTATTTGTGAATACGCATCGTATTTTGTTTTTCATTATGTCCATGCTTTGCATCATGTTTCATGCATCTTGATTTGGCTAAGTTTGCATTTGTGGATTTAATCAATTCATATGTGATTACGTGCGCTACCTCATGTTTTGAGATGATTTACATGTCATATCTTAAAAGCCGAATCTTTAGTTGCATCTCATGAGTGAATTGTATAGGATTTTGTATATGAGATCATGCATATTTTATTAACTTTGTTTTGTAGCTATTCGAGGGACGTCGATAAATATGTAAGTTTTTATGCTTTAGCATCCCGTTTGTGTACGTTTTTCTTATTATGTTTAAACATCCTACCATGTGGCTACTTGCTTACTTGATATAACTGTATGAATGCCAGTGGATGAAGATTGTGTCACTTAATTTGGAATAGTGTTGATTTTCATGCTTGTAAACTCAATTTATTTGGGTTGTACATCTTCAAAACTCTTTCAAAACTGTATGAAATCAAATTATTCTAAAATAAATGACATAGTCTATACTTGTATGATTCACATAGTAAATTTTACGATTTATTAAATAATTGAAATATGAACATATAAAGTAAATAAAATTCATATCATGGTTTACTAGAGGCCAATCTTTGATTGCGTGAGCGGGGGTGCTCATTATTGACCTTCCCTTCTCATACCTAAGGTTCCGAGCCAAGCATCTTTGGTTATGACGAACAGTGGCCTTGGCACGAGTCATGAGTTTCCTAATTTTCCTAAAATAAATATTAGGTGGCGACTCTAAGATTTAATGACGCAGTCCATTTCTGACAAAAAGTTTTGCAATAAAATGGATTTTCTAAAAGTTGCCAAATCTGGACTTTCATCTATGTTTCACATTGCACTCGTGAAACTAGATCAAAGAGATCTCGGGAGTCCGAATTGTTTAACGCGCGCGCGTACCCCCCGGGCATGTTACAGTTTCTAGCAACTCTGATGGGGAATTTATGAAATCTTGACTCGAACTCCATGATATGACTTTTATTTTCAATTATATGTTTATTGCATTGCATACATTGGTGTACTTAAAGTTCTTGTGTTGCCCAGATACTAGTGGGAGTACAGGCAAGCTTTTTGTGACACTACACCTATCTTTACGATACCTTAGAGGCCTTGTGTTGTAACCTTTTGAGATCTATCAAAAAAGTAGCTCTGCTATGTAGCGCTGCTATCTAGCTTTGCTATTTAAGGTTCTCAGACTCCGAAGAAAGACTATTTGACTCTTCGAATTCCTGGGATCTTTATTGGTTATGACCCAAAGGACTTTTTGGTAACGTCACCTTGACTTCAACTCCTAGAGTAGAGCTAACCTTGTGCATATAATGAGCTATAGTACCTTCCAAAATTAGGACAGGATGCTCTCCCATTTCTAGGATGTATGATGTCGCTTATTTGAATAGTGAAACCCTAGATCATTTCAAAGTGCGGACAGGGTAACCCTAGCCCTCATAGGGGTGTTTGTTCTCTTTCCTGCTATATGTTATGTGCAACATATGGGAATTCTTAGATTCAGATGAGTGGTTTAGTCATTTCAGTTTTTGGGGTTGAGTTCAGCTTTCAACATGAGTTAGCAGTAATCAGTTGAGCTGGGATGCTAATGAAATTCTGATTGGGGGCCCCGTTTTGTTTCAGCAAGGTAGTCGAGCACTATAGCTTCCGAAAGGTCTGATATCCCCCAAGTTCTGTGGACTCGCGTTGGTAGACTTTGCAAAAGTGCAGATTTGGTTCAGGGTCAGCCAGTGTTAGTTTCTTTGCCACCGGTTACACGAAGAAAAGCAAAAGCTTCATCAACTGTTCAGAATACCCCTTCTTCACCTGCTAGATCATCACCACTCAACTCACCAGAATCAGTGATGGCTCAGACTCCAGAAAATATAGTAGACATATTATTGGCCCTTCAACGGAGCATGGATACCGTTGCCACTACGGTTGCTGCCCAAGGCATTACTCTTGCCGCTCAAGGCAATACTCTTGCTGAACTGCAACGCTCATCTGGGGCGTCTATTACTCAACCACCTTTGGTGACTCATCCAGTTCCACCTCCACTTCCACCAGCTGACGAGTTTCCCGAACTTAACTCGCCAGAAGATCTGAGGTGCACAACCTTCAGGATTATCATTTCCTCTTCCAGAACTAATGGGAGGGCTCTATCCCCCTAAAGCACCCGAGTTTGACTCAACTATGTTGAAGCTGGCCAAGTTGGAAAAACTTTTCAAAAGAGCACAAGGAGTCAATTCAATCCCGAACATCGAAGACGGGTAACTGAGACAGTTGTGAAATTGCCAGAACGGTTCAAAATGCCACACATTGATAGGTTTGATGGCTCCGACGACCCAATGGTGCACATTCGCCTGTTCTCTGATGTCTTAAAGCTTTTGGGCCTGACTCATCCGCAAAATCTCTCTTTATTCGGACGAACTTTGTCAGGAGTGGCTGCCATCTGGTATGCCAAGTTAAAGGACTCGGTAAAACAAAGTTGGGAAGAGTTGGCCGGGGCCTTTATCACCCAGTATGCTTATAACACCCAGATTGAAGTGACTAATCAGGCATTAGAGGCCACCCGTCAAGAGCCCAATGAAAGTTTCATGGCCTTTATCACCAGATGGAGGGCAAAAGTAGAAATGATGACCAACATGCCACTTGAAAAAGACCAAATCCATATGATAGTCAGGAATCTGCATTAAAAGATGTTACAAAAAATGATAGTCCTCTCGCTCTTCAATTTTAATGACTTAAATGAGATAGGGGTCCAGATAGAGGATGCCATCAAACAGGGAATCATTGTAGAGGATAAGGAACCTGTTCGAAAGCCTTTTGGTCACAGTTCCAAAGCTACCACCAGTGGTAGCACAGTTGTGAAACCCTCTGAAATCAACTTGGTTGCCACTACCACTAAAATAGCCGACCCCTTTGCTCATACTGGCCTGCAAAACACAACCCAAGCCCCAAGCAGAACATTCACCCCTCTAAATTATGTCACTCTCTAAAGCAATGAACATCTTGACAAAATGAGGGTATTTGAAGCCTTTGGACCCCCGACCTCTTCTCGAACCTCTCCCAGCCACCCATGCTTTCCACCAACAACTAGAACATGACACAGACCGTTGCTTTCGTCTCTATCATGAAATCCAAGATCTCATAGACAATAAAGTCATAGCTCTCCCACAACCACCAAAACGCAATATCACTACCAACTCGTTGCCATCCCATGACAGAATTCCACCACCTCCTCATCTTAACCTCATCCATACATTTTCATCCACCTTTAACCCCAATATCTATATTACACCTACCCATTTACCAAAACCTGAGGTATATATTCCTGAAGGCACTGAGTTATGCATGATGGATGCACCTCCAACCCAGCCAAAACTCAAAAACCCTATGGTAGTAGTACTTATGCTTGAAGATGGCAAACTATCAGAGAAAAAGTATGATCCTAGCCGGTATATTGCTCCTAGTGGTCAACTAAAGCTTGAGGTTGATCTGCCTGACTCATTTTCTATCCATGTTGTTAGAGAGGATTTACTTGAGCGAGGGTTGGATGATTTGGCCGACCTAGAGAAAGATTTGGCTAATCTTCATTTCTTTGAAGAATTAGATCTTGGGAATGTGCAAATGGAATGATGGGAACTGAAGAATTACAGTCACGGTTGGTCAAGTGGTGACAAAGCTTTTGATGAGAAAACTGAAAGAAAAGAGAATGAACTAAGACTTGATTTTAGAAACCCTGTTGAATGTGGTAAAGGAAAGAGTTCTAGAGGAAAAGAAGAAGAACCAGAAAGCCATTCAGAGCATACTATTGGAATGATTCAAGAAGTGCTAGATAATTGCCTTTCAGTCAACGAAGGCGAATGGTGGGATGATAATGACCTATAGCTTGCCCACACTAATGATGAATGGGTAAACCATGTGTCGGATGAGACTTGGTATGCAGATGAAATTGATCATTTGACCAGTAATGGGCGGTACTTCAAGCCTCCACATCTAGACCAAGGAGAGCCCTCTGGCAAAGATAAAGAGGTAGAGAAAGAGAAAGAGAAAGAAAAAGAGAAAGAGGTAGAAGAAGACCTAATTCTAAAACAACTGAAAAGATCCAAGCAAACATTTCCATTTGGGGTCTTCTCATGGCTTCCCGAGAACATCGACAGGCAATGTTGTCAATGTTGAGCAAGGCTAAGTTGTCAATTGACACCACTCCCGAGCATTTAGTGTCATTAATCACCCCGAGAGAAACCATCCCAGCAATAACTTTTGCTGACAAAGAGCTGCCACAAGAAGGATCAGGACATAAAAAGCCTCTGTACGTATCACTGGAATGCAGAAAGAAATGGATCCCGATTGTTCTGATTGACGCTAGATTAACCATCAATGTTTGCCCTACACGCACTGCTTATGCAATCGGGGCTAAAACTGACAGATTTCACGCTCACTACTCAATTGATCTGGGCCTATAATAATACTAGTCAGGAAGTGATGGGGACAATCAAAGTACAAAAAACAGTGGGCCCATCTAAGCACGAAGTTGAATTTCATGCCATGGATGTTTCTGCAACATTAAACTTGCTATTGGGAAGGCCCTGGCTTTATCAGATGAAAGTTGTATCCTCCACATTACATCAATTGGTAAAGTACCCATACGGCGGCGGAATTGCCACTATCTTCGGAAATTCATCCATTTATCCTCCTCCAGAAGTCACAACACCACTGCTAGAAATACAACATGAGGAAGAGGATGGTTCTTATCAGGTTTTATATTGGCAAAGGCGCAGCTAGTTCAAACGCTCATGGCAGAAGACAAAGGTGTATACGTCAGTGCCCAATCAATCTATTTCATGAGTAAACTAGGTCACATTCCAGGGATGGGATTGGGAGGAAGTGGCAGGAAAGGTATTACTATAGCCAGTGAAGTATCTCATAACCCACATGCATTCGGACTAGGGTATACACCACGGCTGATGACTGGAAAAGGAAAACTGAAGAGATCAAGGAGAGGATCAAGGCCAAGAGAACCGGGCAGCAGTTTGAGTTGGTTCATAAGCCAATTCATGGGACCTCGAACGGACGCTTTGTCCGCCAAGGAAAAGACTTCCATTTCTGTGGTTTTCCTGAGCCTTGGTTTGATCAAGTAGAGAAGAAGAGATACGCTAGATTTGAGATCTTCTTCGATCATCAGCTCTCTGATAGTGGCGAGAAGTGGGTAGATCCTAGCAACGACATCAGGACAAGACAGAGAAGTCAGCTCAGAAAGCAGTAAAGAGGAAGTCCTGGGTCTAACACTGGCTGATTTACTGACAGAATCGCATACTAGCGCTGAATCAATGAATTTGGGAGATATGACCATTACCGTGATCGGGGAAGAGATGCCTGCTGACTATTCAAGCTTGTTAGTCTTGAATAGTCTTTGTTATCCAAAAGACAACCCAAGAAGAAGGGGTGAATTAGGTTTTTACAATTAAAAATTAATAATACCTTAATAAAAATTATGACCAATACAATAGATAAATATAGTTAATGAAATAAAAATAATTAAAATAAGTGTTCTAACAACTATGTCAGTTAATGATTTTAGCACAGTGAAAATGTGAAATATAGCTACAGCAATTTAAATAAAATAAAGAGATAAGGGAGAGAGAGGCAAACAAACTTATAGTGGTTCGGCTTCAACTCGGTCTACGTCCATTCCTCAAACTTCACTTGAGATTTTCCACTATGCTCTAGCTTCACAGGGGTGCTAGCAATCTCTTTACAAATGGAGCAATCCTTTGCGGATTTTACACAGACTTTCTAAGTTAAGAACACTAAGTGTACTATACTCTTACAAGGTTGAAAAGAATGTGTTTTTACTTTCATAGAAAGCTACAAGAATTATCTCTCAAAGATAGATATAAAAATGAAGTTTTGGTTTTTCTGAAAACCTCACACAGGAAAGATGGGCTTAAAGCTATACGTCTCAGTGTATAATTTCTGAAAGAGGATGTAAACAAAAATTAAAGAACACTTCTCAAAGAATTTTTCAAAGAATAGATATGAGTAATTATAGATCAAAGAATATTTTCTGATTTTTTGTAACTTGTTTACATTAGAGGTTTTAGTATATATAATGAAACTTATAGCCATTTATAACCGTTTATAGCCGTTGTATTTATTTGAATTTATAGCCGTTTATAACCGTTGTATTCATTTAAATTTATAGCCGTTTATAGCCGTTGTACTCCATCATTACTAATTTTAATATGTTGCACTCCATCATTACTGGTTTGAATATCTTCCTCTTGAACCTTTTGGCCTGCTGTTGTGCTGGGCTGTTGTAGACATCCCATTTTTGACCGACCTTAAGACTCAGACGTCATCATTTGTGCAAGCGATGATCGCACATGTTTGTGCTTGTTTTGAGCGCCCGAAGGTCTCGGCTGGGTGCCTTGTCTTTGAGCCTCTTAACCCTTTGTGTTTTGGCCTTGTTTTTTGGGCCCAACCTTGTTACCTCTTGCCTAGGGGGAGGAGAGGGTCTTGCCGGCCACTTTTGGCAACTGCCGACCACTTTTCCCTCTTATAGGCCACTTTAACTGGCTGGCCAGCTAGGGGAAGTGGCCGGCAGCCACTTTTTCTCTTTTTTAGATATTTTCAGATCTTTTGAGCCAGCTGTGGCTCACTGAACTCATCCTCCATATACGTGTATGGAGGGATTTGGGCAAGCTTGTGCTTGCATTGCTTTATAAAAGGGGAGCTTCCTCCCCCTTGAGGTTGGTTCAGAAAATTTTAGGGCTAACATATCCCTCTTCATCTAGAATTCTCCATCTCTCTCTATATTTGTGCTATATTGAGTCTAAAAGTGAGTTTTCTTCATACTTTTGCATTAAGACACCTAGTTAAGTACCTTCACTTTGGAGCTGAGGTCCATTGGAGCTTGTTTTAAGGTCTTGACATTGGTTTTGGTCCAAAATTATTGCTGAAGTTGTTGTCTTGTTCTTGTTCTTCAAGGGTAAGCCCATACCCCTTTTAAAGCTTTGTTTTGGTTAAGTCTTTTATCACCTTTTCATGCTATTTAAAGGCTGGTTTTAGCCTCTTAATAACTCTAACTTTAAGGCTTTATATGTTGGTTTGAACCTTGTGGGGTTAGGGGGGTGGTCCCCCTCTTTTGCTCGTTGGCTTGTTAAGCCTTTTGAGCCATCTTCCTTAGTTTTTGGAACTATCTCATTCTGGACTTTTAACCACTGAAACTCAAAGGAATTTTAGTGGTAAAAATTTGCCCTTGTGGTCCAAAATAGGAGGGGGTGGTCCCCCTCTCCTTTTGTCTTGCTTGTATGCCTTGTTAACCTCATACATGAGCATGTATTTCTCTCATTTGCTAGCTTAGTCCAAGCATGTTTTTATGATTTTTTGGATCTGCCATAACTCTGTTTTGGGTTGGTTTGATCATTGGTTTCTTGCATCCTACACTTGTAGTGCAATCCTACTTGTTGGCCTAACATGCATCATGCTTTATGCCTCTTATTCTAGCTCATGGGGCTCTATCTCAGCATGTTTTTGCCACTGATTTAACATACTATAACTCTGTTTTGGGTTGGTTTGGTTGCCTCTTGCATGCTTTTTTCACTTGTAGTGCAATTGTGTTCACTAGCCTAGTGTATTTGGTGTTTTAGCCTAATGATCTAGCATGTGTATGCTCTACTCCAGCACTTTTTTGGCTATGTTTTAGCATGCTTTAGGTTTGATTTGAGTGTTTTTTGTTATGCATGCTTGGCTTTGCATAGCTATAGTGCATTTGGCTTAGCTAGTCTTGCACTTTGAGACCTCTAACATGTCATATTTGAGCTTTTTGCATGACATGGCATTATTTGACATGTTATTTCAGACCATATGCCTCTGTCATATTCTTGCATTTATCGCCCTTTTGTTGTGTTTGAGGGTTGAGCCATATGCCTCGTTTATGAGCCAATACGTATGCATGCTTATCTAAGCTTTTGGGCCACCATCCCAGCATGTTTTGGTCTTTGTTTTGGCCTAATTGAACTCTGTCCAGAGCTGGTTTAGTCATTTGTGCCATGTATTGCATGCCTCTTGTGTAGTGCCCTTTACTAGCCTTATGCTTTGGGCCTTCTACCATGCCTTACTTGTGATGTTTATGTGATATGGCATCATTTAACACATAATTTTAGAGCATATAGTCTTGTCATACTCTCATATTTATCACTCTTTAATTGTGTTTAAGAGTTGTGCCCTTATGCCTTGTTGATGAATCAAGGCATGAACATCATTTGTTTGCCTTTCATGCTATCATTTTAGAGCATTTTGGCCACTGTCTTGGCATGCATGAGGTCTGTTTAGGGCTGGTTTAGTCCATTGAGCATTGTACTGCATAGCCTTAGTGTTGTGTACTTCACTAACTTTAATGCTTAAGGACTCTAATATGCCATACTTGTGTTGTTTGCATGATATGTCACCGTTTGACATATGATTTCATTGCTTGTACCTCTGTCATGCTCTCATATATGTCACACTTTCAATGTGTTTGAAAGTTAAGCTTTATGCCTTGTTTGTAAGCAAATGAGTGAGCATGCATTTCTTGTCTTTTGTGCCTAAGTTTTGGTGCGTATTGGCCACTGTTTTAGAGTATCTTAGGTCTGTCCATAGTTGATTTGACCATTTGAAATTGATATTACATGCCTCATGTGTAACACACTTCACTAACTGTGATGCATTAGCTTCTAAACATGCCATGCATGCATTGTTTAACTGATAGAGTCTTGTGCATGCCACTTTAGCATTGAAAGATAAGCATCTTGTTTGCATTGCATTGTGTTTGGATCGGACGTTAATCCAAACACAAGGAATGTGGCACGTTTCATACTAAAAGTGATGAAACGTGTTGCATTTCTTGGTCGCCAACCCTCTTAATCATGCATGATAGAGGTGGGGGCTCTTATGTGTTGTTTGTGCATTCATTAACATTGTGCGAGCTTGGCTCTTTGGCCATCGTGCATTGAGATGTGTGATTGGTGGCTTGAGAGTCGAGTACTACGCTCCTTTGAGCTTGAGAAATGATAAGGAAAGTAGTTACACACATTTCTTTGCAAATGCATTGTTGTGCCTTTGTTAATCTCTGTTGCAACAAAGTTAAGGTTCTGGAAAGGAAAGTGGCCGACCGGCCACTTGTACTAGCCTGCCGACCATTTGAAGTGGCCGGCCGGCCAGTTGAGGTAGCTTGCCGACCAATTAAAGTGGCCGGCCGGCCACTTGCAGCAAATTTGTCCAGAACGCTCTTGTTTTGGGGCAGATGCAACCTAAAAGTGCATTCGATGTTCTGAGGTCACCGTGAGTGCAAACAGAAACAACTTATGGCATGGCAATGGATTTTCGGGCGAAGCAAACCGAGCATGCATATCTCCCTCCCCTCGAGGCCATTTTAACTGTTTTGTTTAGTTACTTAATTTGTTAGTTTTTGTAATTAATTAGTTAATGTGCTTAGCTAATTTTAATTCATCTTTGTAATATTCTAATTAGTTTAGAATAGCTGTTTTCAATTTGGTTTGTAATAATTAGTTAGCTAGAGTTAGTTAATTAATTGGTTTGTAATAATTAACTTAGCTTAGCGTTGCTAGTTAGCTTATTAATTCGAACCCTCCGTCGAGAGGACAAATGTTGTAATAAGTGTACGTGAGTGTATGAATGTCTTCCAACCCTACGTCTTTCTCCCTTTTATTTACCCGCCTTCAATGGTTAGATTAGGGCATATTTCAATTAGCATACTTATGCTTCGCATGCGTGCATCATTCATTCGTATTGCATGTACTGGGCTCGGCGCATCATTCAAACTGCATTATATTTCAATACCTATTTGAATACATGTATCAATTGTTGCATTTATATGCCATCTTAAAATAGCCGAGCCTATCTTATTGCATTTTACATGTGTTGCATTAGGCATCTTAACCTAAATTAGGATCATGTATGATTTCTAATTAGTTTTCTGTTTTGGCTTGGAATACACTGTAAGTGTTTATGCTTTAGCATTCTTACATGTGTGTAAGTGACCGTCATGATAGCATGCTTGCCGTGAGACTATTTGCTTAACTGAAACAAAGGAGCTATTGTCAAGCTTGGTGAATCACAAAAACCTATTCCAAAATGCCCAAAATACCTACAATCATGCAATTAAATTTAAATAAACTTCTTTCATGTATCCATTACTACACAATTGAAGAATAAATGCAATACTAACCAAAATGTCCAAAATACACTAACGTTTTCCTATTTAAAAAATAAAAGGCAATAAAAAAGTTTCATAGATCACCATAAATACTAATCAAATGCAATAACCTTTCGCTGTTATATACATATATATATGCATACATTGAAAATAAAATATAAATAATAAGAAAAATCACAGTAGAAAGAAGTTTACTTAAATAATCTATGATTGAGAGAGTATACAAATTAATATATATATTATATGTACAGAGAGAGGGGGGAGAGAGAGAGAGAGTAAATAATATATATACAGAACTTGAAAGAATTTAAAACAAAACCCACTTTATGAACTTAAAATAACCTATGATTGAGAGAGAATAGAAAAATATAGCTTTGCAATTTTATACCTGTAGTATTTTTTCAGTCAAGAGAAGTGAACCAAATTTTCATGTGAGAAACTGAGAGAGAGACCAACAGGAATTTCAAATAGCAGAGCAGAGCACAGCAGAACAGAACAGAGCAAATGGGTTTCTTACGTCTAACAAAGAAAGGAGGCTTTTTATATAAATAGAGTTGAGACGTTTTAGTATTCTTTTTTTTTAAATATTTAATTATATTAAATATATATGATTTATTTATATATTATTAATTATATGGGGTCGGATTTGGATCGAGGAAGGTAATACCCGCCTCCGTCCCACCTCTGCTTTGGGTGAGCAAAATGTAATCCACCCCCGCCCTGCATAAGTGTCTGGTCGGGTAAAACCCAGCCAATTTAAGGGAGTATGGGTGGGCCCCGTAGATTGGATTAAAATAGTCATCCCTACTTTGAAACACAAAGTTTAGTTTGGTTTTAAAAAAACATCAATTATTAGTATTTTAAAACTACTCTAATATCATACATATCACTATAACAAAATCATCTTAACATTTAAATTTATAGAACTCTCAAGTAATATAAAATGGAAAAAATGTTAATTAATATGCATAATAAAAAATATATATATTTTCTTAGAATTTTTCGTGAATTCACTAAGAAGTCACTATATGTTCATCTTCTAATTCGGAGCAATTTGGCAAGCAAGTTAAAAGTTAGTTTTTTACTTTTAATTCATTTTGGATCACATCACCTCTCATAATTTTTACACACAAAAAAATTTAAAAAAGCCAAAAAGCCCGCTTTTAATGTATTGCGTTAGTTGGATGAAGAATGAAAATATTTTTAAAACCAGTTTGGTTTGATTTTTATTAATTTCGATCATACTTTAATTTAAAAAATAGTTAAATCATTCAAATTAGTCTGTACTTTGGTCACAATTTTAAATCATACTTAAGGTTCAACGAACTTAACCATATTTAGTTGTTGTTTTTAGTTTATTTACATTACATTAAATCGATTTCTATGATTTAGTTGTGATTCAGTTACATAGTTACATAGGGTCAATAATTTATTTAAGAGAGATTCTAATTTTTTTATGGAAAAAAAAAATCCATTCGACATTTACTCAACTAAAATCATTTCTAACCTAAACTCAAATCTTTCATTAAATTTAAATTTGATAAAAATTTGGTGAAAACGGTATTCCAACTATTTTACCAATTTAATATCAAATGAAGAGAACTCTATTTTTTTCATCAAATCAAGGGAACGTTTACCCTTTTATCAAATCTCGCAAGTAACCGTTGGTTAATGACTAGATAGATGACTGGCCGGTCAATCGGGTGAACAGCCGAATTGAAAAAAAATTAAAAAAAATTTACACTAGGCCAGACGATCATCCAAACATCCTCCTAGTCGATTGATTATTTGATGAAAATTAAAATCTAGCGTTAAAATATTTGATATTAGATGAAACTTTAAACTCAAATCTTGACTCAAATTTAATGAAAAAAAGAGCAAGCTTTTGAGATGATCTAATATTGCCTAAGGAAACAATTGATTTAATATAATAATAATAATAAAATCAATTGCTCTGCTCATATCAAACGACGTCGTAGTATTAGGCAAGTCTAGGTAATCGTTAACATGTCGTCGCTCTCTCACGTCCAGTCTCTGCAGCCGACGAGCCGGCGATCAACATCTCTGCGTTCTTAATTCTCTGCGCTCCTAATTCCAACATTATCAGCGGATCACAGGTCTGTCAAAGCATTCTTTACCACTGAAAATTGTACATTTATATATGTATATGTATATTTATGCTTATATCTTATGAGGCAAGTGAATGAATTGAATGTTCATGGGAACTCCAAAAAAAATAAAAATTTAGAAAATGGGTTTGAAAATTGAGTTGTTATTGTTCTCTTTTCTGTCTTTACTTATAAGAATTACAGCAACTTGTGTTGCTTTCAAGCTGTTCGATAAAATTCCTCACAGAACTTGATTGCCCATTGACCTTGAGTTCGATTCCTAGATGAGAAGGCTCATATGAAACCCACTACTGAGCACCCATTTGGCCTTTTAACCTGTTCTGTCATGGGTTTGAGTTGTTATTGTTCTGTTCTCTGTCTTTATCTATGAATATTGAGAACAACTCGTATTGCTTTTAAGATGTTTGATAAAATCCCCCACAAAACTTGATTACCCATTGACTGTGAGCCCAATTCCTATCTGAGAATGCTCATATGAACCTCACTACTTTGCACCCACTTGGCCTTCTGATCTGTTCAGTAATGGGTTTGCTTTGCAAGACTCAGATTGTTCTTATACATATTGTTTGCAGATAATATATGATGCAGCGTTTATCAACAAGAGTCTCTTCAAGGATGGTGTTGTCCTCCGTGGCAACTCTGTTTGGCAATGCTTGGTGTTCTTCTTTCCTCCCAAAACAGTCTTTCAGTACCTCCTCACTGCGAGGAGGGCTCCAGAAATTGCAAAAACAATATATTCCAGGTGATTCATTGAAATGGGGTTCGCTAGGTTTCTGTCGAACATCGAAATTTGCTACTGGTTTCACACCATTGCAACTTAAGCCGTTGGATTCGATTATTGACATTGAGAGGGCAAAGACTCAATCAGCTGAGGATCTTGCTTCCATTTGGGATGATGTAATTTATCGTAACTTATGCTTGTGATCCTCATTCCACTTGAAGCTCTTAAATCTAGTTTTACTTATGATTTGCACAACACTAGTGCTAGTGACCAAATTTGGGTATCAAGTTCTGGATGCCATCTATGTGTCATTGACGCATTTAATGGGCCTCTTTTTTCTTATCTTATATCATTGCATTGTTGACACGTCATATGGTATTTAAAACTCAAACTTTGTCACCATATTACTGTTTGCAAAATTGGTTTTCCTAGTGCATGCATTGGGTAGATTACATTTGCTTTCAATATCAAGTTCCCCTCCTGTCTAAAGTCAAATGTCAAAATTCTCTCTGGAAATGAATGATTAAAAGTTGTAGTTATCATTTTTATTGGTTTTGTTGGAAACATGGAATGTTAATACAATAATACTTCTTGTTGTTGTTGACAATAGAAATGAGAAGATGCTTGTGATCTTGAGGTGCCAATTTCACTCGATGAAGTGTTGTCGAAAGTTGTTAACTAACAGAGAGAGAAGAAACTGTTGGTTTCTTTCTTTTTAACTTGGAAAAGAAAGGGAATTGGTGAAGCAAAAATGCCACTAGGAAACATGCTGCTGTATTTTCTTGATATACTGGTGTTACTTTGATCACACCTACTATGAGTTCTTTCTTTAACCATATTGAAATTTTTTTCCCTGCTTAATCTATAGTGAAAAAGAAAAAAATCCTTTCCCTTATGATGACAGGAATTTGGTTGACAAAAAGAAGAAAAAAACAAAAAAAGAAAAAGAATGAGCTGAAAAGTGAAACCTCTCTTGTAATTCTTCCTCATTACCTCGAACATACCAGTGAAGTCCAGCTTCCTAAAAAATTTAAGGTTTTGTGCTGCTTGATCTTAGACATTAATTTTTTGTAACTTCCTAACGTAATTATTACAATTTTTTTCTGTACATTTTGCCTACTTTCATTAACACTATTGTAGGATCTTTCATTAGACATGGTTTTTGAACTGGCCTTTTAAATTTGCAGGCTGAACTGGAAGCATATTTTGTAAGTCAGCCAAATCCCCATGAATATCCAACTGAATCCTTAAAATAACTTCTGAATGTTGTTTCTCAGTATCATTTGAAAACGATTTCTTTGAAATTTTGCTTGGACTATGACTTCGTATCAGATTATTTATAACTGCTCTACTTTTCATCATTGCACATTCATGGTATTTTTATCATTGTCAGTGGATCAAATTTGTACCTTGATTGTTTTCATTCATTTACTTATTCATTCTTTTGGGTGGGATTTGTTATGTCAGTACCACTTGGGAAGAGGTCACATTGGTACTTCCATGAAAGCAAAATTGTATCATTTGTTGGAGCACAGAGCAGCAAATTGGTATGTCCCATTATTTGGCCTTTTTTTTGTAGATAAGTCTTCTTTCCTCCTTTTTTATTGTTCTAACTTAAACTCTTCTTGTAGCCGGTACTTTGTCATTCCTTTGTGGAGAGGAAGTGGTTATACAACTATGTTTGCTCAAGGTTTGGTCCCTAATGGTTTTTTTCAAACATCCTGTAATTGTTGGAGGTTGCCTACATAATATTGATTTATTTTGTTTGGAAACTTTCCCACCTTTTTCTTATTTAAAACATGTTGAATACTTATATTTATTACATGTTTGACATCACTCATGCTTGTCACAAATCCCTACCCAAATTCTAAATCCAAACATAGCCATAGGGTATGCAAAGGAGCAACCAAGCACACCGCTCGGCCAGCATGCCTTCACTCGATCACTCTCACTTGGTAGCAGCATAGTCCGTCCCTTGGCCTGCCTATATTTTCCTTATTCACTCACTCCCTTAGCTGGGATTATTTACTACCTAAGCTAGGAGCAAACCCTAGATATCCGCTGCTCAGGATTGTTACAGAATTGTAGATTGGAAGCTAGGATCAATGGCTCATCAAGGCTGCTTGGTTAGCTCCTCTTTGGGGAGCAGCTCCTCCTTGACCAGTTGGAGAGAGAGGGATGTTGACCCAACACTTGACACCTCAAAAGAGGTATCATACTTACCACGTATGTCATGCTATGATACACCTCTGAAGTATCATACATAACTCTGCAGCTCCCATGATACAACCTTCGATGTTTGAATTATGGGACTTTAATGGCATGCCTGATGCTTTCAGTCTGTCAAGCCAAAGAGAGTTGGCCACTTGTCCATGGGTGAGCTGGCCTCTTCTGGTCTTGGAGCCTATACAAGGGAGTATCCATGCACATAGAACAACACAACTCTGGTTATCATCTTCCTCCAGTCCGGTGACTAGGGTCTCTCATTGTCACCCTCTCTCTCTCTAAGGCTGTCTTGGTTCTATCTTTCTGGGCCTAACCTGATCCTTAGCCATTGAAGTGCCACCATCTTTCCGAAAATCCACAATTGACCATCTGACTACCAAACACCTGCATCTTTCAAGAGAGTAAATATTCTCTCTTTCAATTTTTTTTTTTTAAAAAAAAAATCCTTAACCAAACAATGTATAATCTTTGTTTTCTTTAATATTTACTCATGCCTTGTGCAGTGCAGATGCCACACGTGCTTTTCACGGGTCTTGAAGATTACAAAGCAAGAGGAACCCAAGCTGCTCCCTATTTCACTGTTTCTTACCACACAGAATTTGCAGAAAGCCATGACTTGGTGCTTGCTAGGGGCGACATTGTGTTCACAAGCAAGCTCAGTGACATAGAGGCAAAATGGCTTTTGGAGACTATGCAATCTTTCTACTTGAATGATGTTAGGTACAAGCTGGTAGAACAGTTCAACAGAGAGACACGGGAATTTGAGTTTAAGGACGTTTTACGAACGTTGGATATGCCCATCTTGTAGTTTTTCCAAGTATCGAAACTTTTGGCTTTGTCTGCAGCACTACAATTGCAGCAGAGGCAGTCTGCATGGGAGTTTCATTCTGCAATCTGTCAAATAGACAAGTGAAGACTGATTTTTTTTATTTTTTTTTAAGAAACTTTTGGTCCAGAATTTTTTTTTTCCCGTGAAACTTGGTTCAAGAAGATGTAATGTTTGAAACTTTGGTTATGATACATCAAATGGACACCTTTCTCTACCAAAGGCAATGAATTCTCAATGATTATGAGAATTGTTTTTTTTTATTTTTAAATCGGCAGTTCTACAAATCCAGAAATAAAACAGAAAATTATTCATAATTTATAATCCAGGGTCAAGGTTTATTCAGTTTGGGTCCCACAACAACAAAATCAAATTTTCACCCTACATTTGAATTTCTGAATAAGTTTCTGGTTTTTTTTTTTTCATAGACTCTCTGTTTATTTATTTATTTATTAAAAATTTTGCCAAACAAACCGCTCTTGCCTGCAATGATGTGTAGTAGATGCACTGAAAGAATAAGAAGTAATAAAAAAAGGCACCTGTAGATAAAGGATCCATCAAACCATATTTTGCAATGTGTTGAAGTGAGAAAATAAAAGCTATTCTTGACAAATTAGGGCCTGTTAGGTTTCGTTTTCATTTTTGTTTTTTTGTGATTTTAGAAACAAAAAACAATGAACAATCCGAAGACATTCATCTTTTTTCTTTTTCAAGCTATAGCGTTTGAAAACTTGAATTAAATTTGTTTGTGTTTCCTAAAAAATGGTTTTTTTTTTTCAAAAAATAAAAATAAATTCAAAAATAGTTCATGAAACAAATTATTTGAATAATAAAAACAAGATCCCTAACAAAAGGGCTATTTCAGACTTTTAGCATGTGTGCACTATTATGAAAACTTGAAAATTCTACAGGCCCAACATGTGTTTGGCCGGCCCAGATTAGGAAACATCCAAACTTGAAAAAGTATACATTTTATTTTAACGTTAAATTTATTAAAAAATTAAATTCACATAGACTAAATTCAATAATTCTACACTTGACTGGACAAAAGAATATCCCACCATTAATATATATCTCAAACTAGTAATTAAACCATGCAATGTAAGTATTAATTTTTTTTAAAAAAAATTAATGGTATAAAATTAAAATTAAAGTATGATTTTAATTATTTATTTTAATAATATTTGTGCTATCGTTCTATAAAATTGTTACTTGAATACTTTAGCGCATATATATATATTAATTTTAGTTAAATTTTTTGTGTATTTTGATAATTTTAGTTCTATCGTATTATAAAAATGTAGTTATCATATGATAATTTTGTATGATATATATTAATTTATAAAATAGTAAAATAAATATTCATTTTGATATTAAAAATAATAATTAAATTAGAAGAAGAATTAGTAACATAAAATTAAAAGTAATTCTAACTATTTAATTTTCTTTTATATTTATTTGGAAAATAAAAATATGTAGAAATATAAATTATATAAAATTTATTAAAAAAAGTAAATATAAATATGTTATAGTTGGATTATCATATAATAATTTTATATAATATATATATATTAAATTATAAAATTCTAAAATAAGCACTCTTAATTAAATTAAAATATCAACTATATAAAAGAAATTTAATAACGACTAACTAAGAAAGAATCACATAACAAAATCTAAACTTAAAAAAAAATAATAATGAAAACATCCAAACAATAGATACATCTCAGTGATTAATCATCTGTAATATGATGTCAAAACATAAAATAACTTATTATTCAACAATTCAAAAAGTAACTCAAGTAGTAAATCAAAACTTTAAAAGTTCTTCAAGAGCATCATTGTTGTGTAAGTTTTTTCTCTTATGAGTTGTGATTATATAAAATCTATGCTAAACTACCAATATGTCTTAATAGTTTGACTTAATTCCTATCAAGTCCTATTGAAAATAAGTTTTGGTAAAATCGTCGTTAAAAATATTTTTTTTGGACGATTTTTTACATACATCACTAAAAATTGACAATTAGTGACTTTTTTCGTCATGATTTTTATAAATTGTCGCTAAAACTTACAATTAGTGACTTTTTTTTATGACAAATTTTTTCCATAAGACCTATTAGACAATAAGTCCACTTATTAGGATCTACACGTAAGTTCTCCTAAAATCTATATTATTAAGTAAAAGCCTAAATTGATTTAGTGAAACTTTCTTCTTTTCATGCTACGTGACAACTTTAAATATGTTAAAATAAAAAATTTATTATACACAACGTAAGCAAGTTTTAAACCCAAGACCTTGGATTTCATTAATAACATACTCATGACTTTAGTAACATGCATATTATAATATTAAATTTTTTATTATTAGTTATCTGAATTGCACATGCATCACATATATCACCCGCTAGTAATATATGAAATGAATTATAATTTTATATATAGAATCACTATAAAATTTAAGCGACAAATCTATAATATAAAATAATATATAATTTGTATTGGGCATATGAAAAAATAAAAAGAGAACAAAATGACAATTTAGCATTAAATATATATATATAATACCCTTTAAATAATTAAGAAGAAAAACGTGAAATGCAAAATTGGTATTGGATTTGTGGATTATTTCAATTTACCATGAAAAATACATGGAAAAAAAAAATATTTGTCAAATAGAGTCCATATAAAATAGGTAAAATTAGGCCTCGTTTGGGAACCATCTTTTTTAGCCAAAAAGCAAAAAAGTTACTAAATTAGCCAAAAAACCAACAACTCATACCAAAAAGTCAAAGATTCTCTTTTCTCTCTACTTTTTGCACATCTTTTCGTAAAAAGCCAAAAAGTCATTACAAACATACTAGTTTTTTTTAGCTCATATTTTAGCCAAATAGCCAAAAAGTTACTAAATTAGCATGTTCCCAAACGAGGCCTTAGTATAATTTAAATTAAATTTTGATTTGTATAAAACTCTATATGTAATTAGAAAATATATGTTTACGTGTTTCTCTTTAAAAAAAAGTAAGTCTTTATGATGTGCCATTGCCACCTAAGAGCATTAGTAGTGGACACGTTAGTCCACCAATTAGTGTCAGTTGTTAAATTTCAGCCATCTATTTTCATTGGGGGTGAGCAGCGGATATACCGATCCGCCAAAACCGACCGAACCGAACCGATCCGCCGCATTTTGGACGGATGTGTGATGACGAGCGGACGATTGCAGAATGATTTTCTCCAATCCGCCAATCTGGCGGACGGATATCGGATTTGAAATTCCTTTGGCCGCACCCGAGCCGCCAAACCGCAAGCACCCCTAGTAATTTATAAAATTTTGTATTTTCAGTTTATTTAAATATTCTGTTTGTGTTTTTAATTAAAAAATAGTTTAAATATTCTGTTGAAAAAAAGTTTTCAACTTGAATATCTTTTTTGAATTGAAAAAAATAAACGTATTAATTATCTATATTTTTTGGTTTTTAAATCTATCTTTAAAAATAATAAATAGAAAATATGATATATGCTGGTTGGTTTTTGTTTTTAAAAGCAGATATAGATGTAACAATACAGAGACATGCAATCTCTACTACTGCTCTGTTCATGGTTTTGGTGGTTTGAATTGTTTTTATATTTTAATAACCACAGATTGTAATACTTTATGTGGATGAGGCGTACTGTGATTGTAGTATATAGATGAGCCATGCAATGATTGTGATATTCTAAAGTTTCAAACTTTTTTGCTTTGAATGATGCATGCAGTGATTGTAATATTTTTTTAAGTCATTGACTGAAATATATATATATATATTTTTTTTGAGGAAGTGCACAAGTTGAATTATGTTGAAAATTTATAAAATTTTAAACCGCCAAATCGATTCGCATCCATCCGCCAAATCGCCAATCTGCTCAATCCACATCCGCTGGATTGGCGGACGGATGCGAATTGATTTTCTCTAATCCGTCAATCTAGCGGACAGATGGCGGATTAAAGGTTCTATGGCCGCAACCGACCCATGCCCACTCCTAATTTTCACTTTAAACTTCATAGTGGAGCTATTAAGGGCAACGTTAGTGGTCAAAGTTAGTGTCAGATGTTAAATAGTGTGTTAACCGCAACTAGCAAGAGAGAGAGAGAAATGCTATGAGGTCGTTCAGTCGGTCGTCTCCTCGGATGTCCGGACGTTCAAGAAGAACAAAAAAACAAAAACAAAATTGCATGAGTTTTTTTTGGGTCAACCGGATGATTTTATGGTCGACAGGCTTATTATGAAGCAAATGTGATAACTGACATATAAAGAGAAAGGCACTAACAATGCAGTGATGTGGGGTCTCTGTCACGACCCAAACCCGGCCCTATGGGTTTAGCACCGTAACTGGCCAGTAATCCGTGATTACCAAAGGCCTGCTTAACAATCATACAATAAATACAGAGTTCAGGGCCTGGCAGAAGCCAAAGCAATAGATAAACTAGTGTCCATTGAGCTGTGATAATTTGTATGCCAAAAACATTTTCCATGCATTCATAGATAGTACAGTACAGAACAGTACATGTAGACATATATACATATCCTTCAGTCAGTGGAACAGGGACCTAAGCCCTATATACAGTACAGTACCGTGCAAACATTCCATCAATATAGTATGGCAAAACAGTATAGTAGGGGAACACACTACGCCCCTAGCCTTAGCTTGGCAGGTTTGGAACCTCGCAGCGAGGCACGGTGGTTGGCTTGACAAAATTAGGATTAACCCTGACGCCTCTAGCTTTGACCCGGTGCTTGATCACCTACATATACATATGAGCAGTGAGCTAAAGCCCAGTGAATAACATAATGCATAAGGGTTAAGAATGAATGTTCTTCCAATCTTGAAAATAATCGTTTCGATTTGCTCATCAATCATTCAAGTTGTGATTCTCACTTGAGGCCATAACAGTCATTCATTAGCATAACAGTATAGTAGTGGTCCCAACATGGAAACCGTACACTACTCCACCCGTTCATAGACCGTCGGTGGGGGCTACCCGTTCATAGACCGTCGATAGCACACTTGGCAAATCCACCCGTTCATAGACCGTCGGTGGGGGCTATCCGTTCATAGACCGTCGATAGCACAGAAATATCTCCTCAGTGGCAATAACAATGTACAATAGTTGCTAAGGATGCCACATTAACATTCAGGATATCGGATATACATTCATTCAGTAAACAGTGAACAGTTCAATGATAGTTCAATCCAGTAGACAGTTCAAGAGATAGTCATTTTTGAACGTATCTTTATGCGATTGTTACTCACAGTGTTTTGGGCTATCAGTAGTTAGAGCGTCTCCTCGAAATGCCAACCCTATACAGTTAACAGATTGAACACACTAAGTTTCATAATTGGAAAAGATCACAACTTAATCCTTACATTTGCCTTGGTGTGTTCTACACCTCTATCCTCATTAAGATGCCTTAAACTAGGCCTAATAATGCCTAGGATGGGATGAGGATGCAAAAATACACTTAGAAAACATTTCCAAATTTTCAGTGAAACAAGGCCTCCGCTCGAGCGCAGGTTTCCCCGCTCGAGCGGACAGGCAAACAAAGGTCCCCGCTCGAGCGTCAACTTCCCTGCTCGAGCGTGTCACACAACCCTCCGCTCGAGCGGACTGACGAACAGTGTAAATGCTGGATGCTCGATTTTCCCGCTCGAGCGTGAAACACTCCGCTCGAGCGGATTGTAGAATAAGTCGAAGGAAATGCTGGGAGCATGATTTCCCCGCTCGAGCGGCACTTCCCCCGCTCGAGCGGACATCAAAAATCTGGAAAATGCAGATTCGAACTCCAAGTTCCAAACCCAGTTTTCAAGCACCAAAATCGATCCTCTTGGGCCCATTTTCTGGAAAAACACTTGTAACTCATAGAACAACATGTTTCAAAGATCAATTTGAGAAATCAAGGCCCAAGGGTGTTCCAATTAAACTCATTTTCAAACTAATTTTTCATGAACATGCATGAACAACATTCAAACATGACATGCATGAGTTTAGATCAAATCAAAGCTTCCATTCCATGCTCTAATGAGCTCATTCTTCCCAAAACAAGCTGAAAACATGGATTTAAACATGATTATGAACATGCATGTACATTTTGCCATGGATTCAATTCAAAACTCATCAATTCAAACATGCATGCATGAATTGTGCTCTAATTCATCATGTATGAACTAATTCATGACTTAGCTCTTCAAATTGCCATGGAACATGCAAGAATAAACCTTAAGGACAACAATGAGAGGTCCAATTACCTTACTAAGTCTCAAATTAGGAGAATACAAGCTCAAGTTTGCAATCTTATGCCTTAAATCCTTCAATTTCCAAGCAACTCTCTAGATGAGCAAGATGAACTCACACTTTCCTCTCACTCTCTCTTCTTAGTCGGCAAGAACAACCAAATGTGCTGAGGAAATGTTGCTAAGTGTATAATATAAGGTTTCAATATGTCTAGGATAGTGGCCACTAAAGGTGGCAAAAGTGTAATTAAGTCAAACTCTTTAATTGGCTTAAATTAATCCAATTTAATCATTCTTAATCAATTTTCAGATAAATATCTCATTAAATCACAAATATTCTCCTGATTACAAAACACTAAACGATTCCTAAATCGGCAGCCGATAAGGCCTTCAATTAGCAGTTTAAACATATGCATTCAAACAGATAATCAAATAATCAAAACAGATGCAATATGCAATTCAATAGGTAAACTTATTCGATTTCAGTTCCGATTCCAATCGGTCTATTCGTCATTTCAATTAATTCGATTATCAGTCATTATCAGTTCAGTTTAGCATTAATCAATATATAATTCAGTGGTTAATCGGTAATCAATACGAGGGTTGTTACAGTCTTGCTGCACTTTTCAATTATTTTATATTATATTTATTATATATATATTCTTAACACATACCTTAACATATCTATTGTATTACTATTCACTCACTAAATTAACAAACTCTTAACACGCATTTTTGGATTCTACTTTTATCACTTTTTGTTATATAACATACTTTAACACACATTTGTAACACATCCATTGTGGACGCTCTAAGTATGGAAAAACACTACTTTTAATAATATATATAATGATATGATAATTTGTGTATTTTGACAATTTTAGTTCTATTGTATTATAAAAGTGTAATTACTATATAATAATTTTGTATGATATATATTAAATTATAAAATAGTAAAATAAATACTCATTTTGATACTAAAAATAATAGTTAAATTGGAATAAGAATTAGTAACATAAAATTAAAAGTAATTCTAACTATTTAATTTTCTTTTATATTTATTTGGAAAATAAAAATATGTAAAAATAGAAATTATATAAAATTTATTTAAAAAATTAAATATAAATATGTTGTAATTGGATTATCATATAATAATTATATATATATTAGATTATAAGATTGTAAAATAAATATTATAAATTAAATTAAAATATCAACTATATAAAAGAAATTCAATAGCGACTAACTAATAAAGAATTACATAACAACATCTAAATCAAAAAATAAAATACTAATAAAAATATTCAAACAATAGATACATATTAGTTGTATCTGTAATATGATATCAAAACATAAAAGAACTTATTATTCAACAATTGAAAAGTAACTCAAGTAGTAAATCCAAACTTTAGAGATTTCTCAAGAGTATCATTGTTGTGTTTTTTCTCTTGTGAATTGTGATTATATAAAATAATGTAGGAATGAAAGTATAATCAAATATAAAATTACTATAAAATTTAAACGATAAATCCATAATATAGAGTAATATAGAATTAGTATTGGGTATAGAATAATGCACAAGAAAATAATTTAAAAAAAGGCAATTTAGCATTAAAAAAAATTCTTAATATTCTTAAAAGAATTAAGAAGAAAAACATGAAATGCAAAATTGGTATTGGGTTTGTGGATTATCTCAATTTACCAGAAAAAATATATAAAAAAAATATTTATCAAATAGAATGCATATAAAATAAGTAAAGTTAGTATAATTTAAATTAATTTGTATAGAACTGTATATGTAATTAAGAAAATACATCATGACATGACTCTCTTAGAAAAAAAAAAAAATCATAATATGTCACATAAGTATGGGAAAAATCCTTTTTAATAATATGGATATGATATAATACAGATAATTAAATTTAGGTGATAAAAATAAAAAGAAATTAAGGTAATGTTTGGTTTAGTTTTTAAAACATGATTTGGATAAAAAAATAAAAAAGTTTGATTGGCTAACAACCTTTTAAAGGACAACTAAAAACTCAATTTTCAATTTCTTCTCTCCTTCTCTTTTATTATTATTATTATTATTATTATTAATAAATCAATAATTTCCTCTATCTCCTCTCTCCTCTCTCAAATTCTAAACATCAATCAATGAAATTTTTTCTCATACTCATTTATTTAATTAAAAAATATAAATATAAATCATTCCAAAATTATTTTTAAAATTTATAACGAAACAAATTTTTAACTTTTAAAATTATTTTCAATAACTTTATCTTTCAAAATATAACTCGAAATTCATTTCAAAAACAAAATCAAACGGAGCATAGAATATCCTAAATTTTAAAATTATTTTCAAAATATATAACTAGAGTTATAAATGAGCTTAGCTTTACTGAGTTCGACTTCAGCTCGGTTCGTTAATATTAATAAAATTGGAGTTTGGCTAGGTGTGATAAGATTATTTTAATATTATTTAAATAAAATATATTATTTATATGATTTAATATTTATTTATATATTTAAATTAAACTTATTCGAATTTTGAACTCGGTTGATTTGCACCTTTACTTAACTAAATAAATTTTATAAATTATTTTTTAAAATTATTTTACAAATTGAATCAATCAAACACGGGTTTTGTTTTTGATGGTTTTTCCCGAGTCCTGATATATATAGAGGTGAAACGGATAGAGCAATGCATTTTCTCTCTCCTCAATCCATCGTTTCCAAAAATCCATTCACAGCCCTTAGCCCCAGCCCCCTTGTTCACGACTTTCCCTGTTTCACACAGATCTCACTGTATCTCTCTCTCTATATATCTTCATACACACGCACACATACTGTTTCTTCGAGCTTCACAAGTTGATCTTACTCCAATTCTCGTAATGACTGACGCCTCTGACGATGCTAAAGACATCGAACTACTCTACGAATACGGCGAGCGATTGAGCGAGGTCAAAGACAAGTCTCAGGTTCCTAATTTGTCCCCCACTCTAATTCAATTTTTTAGGGTTTTGTTCTTCAATTTCAATTTGTTGTGGTTTTGTGTGTTTGTTAATTTGCAATATATATATATATATTTTGAATTTTAACAGCATGTAGATGATTATCGAAGCATCATTAAGGCTGTCAAAAGCAAGAGCATCAAGGCCAAGCAGTTATCTGCTCAGCTCATTCCCAGATACTTCAAGTTCTTCCCTGAACTGTCCGACTTGGCTGTTGATTCCCATATCGATTTGTGTGAGGCAGAGGAGCTTGGGGTTAGTCACTGCACATTATATATATATTCTTAATTATTATTTTTTTAATAGCACAATTTGTTTGAGCAAAATCAATTTAAAACGGGTCTTGCAAAGTTGCAAAATTGAGGCAATTTGGTGACTAAAATGATTAGCTAATTAGACTTGAGTTTTCGGCTATGTCTGATGAGTATGGGCTTCATATTGGCTCACTTACTTGTGGGTTACAGTTTTATTTATTTGGTTTCTGTCTAGGCATATTACTTACAAGAGTGACCAAAGTTTTAAAAGGTGTTAAACGCAATCGAGGATTTAGTTTTTAGGCAATAGTCCCCCAACAGTTGTGCATCTCAGTATGAGGCATACGCCTCAAGTGCACCTTGTACAACTTTTCTGTATAACAGGAGTACACATGTGGAGAGCACTTCTCTTGCGATTTTGTTAAAATTAGTCTAATTCATGGTTTAAATATAAAAAAGAACATATTTTGTAACAATATTCCATGGGAAAAATCAATGAACTGCCAAAAAAGGAAAAAAAAAAAAAAAAAAAAAAACTCCAGTTAAGGATCAATGGGAAGTTTGATAACTTATGCTAATATGTTGATTTCACCTGGGAAAATTTATTTCTTTGTAATGAAATTCTCTATGCCTTGAGAAAAGCCCCGAAGCTTATGTTTCACCTCATGAAGGGTAAAATGCCTCGCGTTACGCATTGGTCTTTAAAAACTTTGGGTAATAACAAAAAGTAGAAAATGAATGTATTTGTGGAAGTTAGAAGTGTCATTAATTGAAAAACCTGATGAGTGGAAGCTATTGAAGATGATTTATCCACATGAAACGCAGACCCACCCATTGATGTGCTAATATAGATGCACAGATTGATCTAAGTTGCAAGCTGTGTTACATGGGCTCTTCTATTTCCCTCACAATACCTTTACAATACCTGTGTCCATCGGATATGACACGGGTAAGGGTGTGGGATTTGTGTGTAACACTTGTACCCAATTTAGATACTCAGATCCTTTAATTTGTTACAATACATGAGAAGAAGAAACTCACATTTGCTAGTAAAGTAATATTTTTAGCCTCTCAAATTAATTAGATATAAAAATTTCATTTTTTTCCTGAATTCTATTTAATTTCAAGTATATTTTGATATAATTTACAACATTTCATTTGAGAATATTATATAATATACAATATATATGCATATATGACACGTCTCCTTACCCATATTCAATTTTGAATACGTATCCCAAGATCCTAAGATTAAAATTTATGAGGGTCTGACACTTGGATACACACCCGCACCCGATACTTGTACCCGAGTCCATGTAAACATAGGATGAAAGTTGTGTTACATGGACTTGTCGGTTTAGGGTAGAGTACCCGTGTCGACATGACACGGGTGCAGGTGTGAGATCTGTGTCGAACTCGACCTGATTTTCTCGGACACGGCTGACATGAGAGAAGAGTGAAGAAGGATTAAACGTGCAGTGGTAGTAGGACCTTAGTCTCGATTTGATGCAAGAAGGAGCTAATGCGAGAGACGTGAATCTGATGTAAGGAGTTGATCACGATCTTGATCTCATCCTCACTCTCGATCTCTATCGTCTTCTCTCCCTCTTGATCTCGATCTCATCTTCTCTCCCCCTCAATCTCGATCTCGATCTTGATCTTGATCTTGATTTTGTCTTCTCTTGATCGATTGATCTCAATCTCGTCTTCTCTCTTGGTCGATCGTTCTCTCTCTCTATCGAATCTTCTCTCTCTCAGTCGATCCTCTTCACTATTTGTCTGTCTTTCTTCTCTCTCTCTCTCTCTCTCTCTCTCTCTCTCCTTCTTCGCTATAATTGTATTACACTGCATTTCGGAAAATTTTATTATTCTTTTCATGTTAGAAAATTGATGTATACTCCTTTTGTTCAGTTTTGATTGGTAAAAAGTTTCAAAGTATTACAGTGAATTTTTGTAAGTGGTACAATATGTATATATCTTTTGATTTTTTTTTTTAATTTTATTTTGATTTTTGATTTTTTTAGTTTAAAAAAATTCATCTCTTTGAGAGTTACTGTGCCATTCACCAAGTCATCATTTTGAAGGACATTGGCCCCGTTTGGTAGAGCTGTGGGAAAGTGATTATAACCTATACCTTAACAGCTTATAGCTTATAGTTGTGAACATAAGCTGATTTTTGACTCATAAATTAAGCTTCTCCTCCCCTACTCAAAGAATAAGTTGATTTTTGACTTACAAAAAGCTATAAGCTGTATTGTTAAGCTGAACCAAACACATCAAAATAGCTTAAATTAAGCTAAAAGCTGAAATAAGCCCTACCAAACAGGGCCATTATTGGTGTAGGTATTTTTCTGTCAATTTAAGGTGCCCTTATTTTATGGTTTTGAATGTAACGATGCATGCTGTTAAGCTTACTCTTGGTCTTAATTAATCAATAGTAGATGGTTGAATCAATTAATTATTGCATTAGAATGCTATAGACATAAATCTCTAGTTATGTTTTTTTTTTTTCTTCCTGTTATTATTGATACATTGCACTTGATTTGAGCCTTGAAGTTTTGTTGTTCACTACAATTACAGGTTAGGGTGCAGGCAATTCGCGGACTTCCCCTTTTCTGCAAGGATACACCAGAGCATCTTTCTAAAATCGTAGATATTCTTGCACAACTCCTTACAGCTGGTAAATTTAGTGTTTCAGACTGTGCTGTTGAGGATATGTACTTTACTATGTTACAGATTTAATCCTGAGTTTTCTTGATTCTTCTAGAAGAAAATGTGGAGCGTGATGCAGTGCATAAAGCCCTTATGTCTTTATTGAGGCAGGATGTGAAAGGTAATGAATTTATTTCTTCAAACTGGTGGAATGTAATGATTGTGTGAATATTTATTTACAAAGAATGGATATGGATATCGTCTGAAGTAGCGTCATTGATTGCATGAAGATTTTCTTAGTGCCAATTAGTGCCATGCTTGCATTGTTTCTATGTTGTGTAATATGCATATTCAATATGCAGCAGAGCACAATTGCTGCATTACAAAATAAGAATATTAGGTTGCATTTCGACTGAGATTTTAAAATTGAGTGGTTTTGGTTTTAATCTTTTGAGAATAAAGGCTTAGATTTGGATTGTCAACAAGAAGTTTGAATGATTTTGAAAGCCTTTTTGTAAGTTGATTTGAAATGACATGATGAAAGGAAATTATTTCAAACCAATCTTAAGAATAATTCTAGACTTTAGTTGTACAAGGACCCTATGTAGTATCCTTATTACCTTTCGGGGTTATCCTTCTTAGGTCTCCTAATCCAATACCACTCAGCTGACCCTTCTATGTAAGTGTTTGTGAATTTGAATGCCAAAATCTTCATTTCTAATCCATTCAATCTTAATGATAAAGTTAAAGCAATTGTAGAATAGGAATATTGTTAATTAATCTTGTAGATGTCATAATAATTCTATATTTGATTGGCATGCAAATCTTGTATATCTTGATGCCGTAATAATTAATCTTGTAGAATATTGAACTTGTCTTAATGTATATCTTGCTTCTATAAGCCTCATCAATGAGATGGGTGATTAAGATGTGAATATTGTTAATTTTTTGGGAGAGGACCTCTCTCAATGTGGTGCATTTCCTAGTGGTAAAAAAACATCACATGGGATGTTGTGATGGGATGTTTACTCGAAATAACAATTGGGAGGTCATGGGTTGGATTAATTTCTATATGGAGTTGATGTATGTTACATGGGGGTACAAATATTGGGTGCTAGTGTGAGTCCAATCATTAGACCTTCCTAAACTTAAGTTTCAGGATATTTTGGGGTATGTATTCAAAAGTTGGGTATGGGTACAGGGACATATCTTGAACACAATGTATCCAAAAGTTGGGTATGGGTACATTTCTTGAACACATATATATTGCATATAGTATAATATTATTAAATAAGATTGTGCAAATTATTTAGAAAAAGGTATTTAAAATTAAATAAGATTTATAAAAAATATGAAATTTTATTCATGTGAGAGACATATCTTACACCCTTACCCTTGTCATATCCGATAAGCATGGTTCTATGGGAAAAATAGAAGAGACTTCATAACACTAGAACTAACATATGTATGTTGATGAATTGCCATTAAGTCCTTAAAGAGGGTTGACTTCAATGAACTTGTTTCAAATAACGTATGTTCTTTATTATGGAAAAGTAAAATTCCCCTGTTTTGCATCTAGAGAAAATTCAAATAGCTTTTGAACTTGTTTACAACTTTTGACCATGATTATTAGTTCTATGAAGTATGGATTTTATTTTGTGCTTCTTTTTGTTACGTAAACTTGGAATAGTTATCAAGAGTCAAAATTATGACATAGCTCAAGAATTGATAGGGTCTTGGATTCATGCTTTAAAAAACAAAAAACCAAGACTATTATCAAAGAACAATGTTGAGTTCCATAACTCCCTAGCCACCTCATAGTGAAGGAGGAGGTTGTTAACACTCCCCCTACTTGCTTACACAAACATCAATGTTGCACCCAAAATTTTCTCTATTTCTCAAATTAACAATAAGAATTACCTTATGAGTTGCAAACCATAATTCCTTTGTGAACTCCCACATTATAGGCTTCTCTAACTATTCTAGTGGACAAATCCTCCCATTCGTTCCCATATTCTCCCACCTCCACTCCACTCCACTCCACTCCACTCCACTCCACCCTCCAAAAACTATTCCTTTCAATAGTGAACCTCCGCAACCATTTACCCAACAATGCCTCACCTCCCACTTTCAAATGCCAAACCCACCACTTTGAATGAGAAGCGCACGCACCACCTCTTAATCAAGAAGATGGTATTTAAATCTCTCCTTGATAGCCTCTCCCATAAAAAGTCCTTTTGAAGCTTATCAAACCTCCACACCACAAACTTGGGAATCATGAACAAGGACATAAAGTATGTGGGCAAGGTAGACAAGTATTGCCTGTTGGAGTGGGCGGCTGCCGTGGGGAAGTCAAAGGTTGGCTTGGGAAGGTACTCTTTTATGTGGGATGTGCCATATAGAGGGGGAGAAATAAGATATCTTTTGAAAGGATGGAGCTTCTTATTCATAGTTTGAAGGGGTTGTTTCTTATTACCTTATTATTATTTTTTTTTTTTTGGGCTTAGGGAGGAATCCCTGTTTCTTTCTTTCTTCCTTTATTTATTTATTTATTTATCCTTTATGTGGATTTTTGGGGGAGTGGTATGTCTCTACAGATATATAGGTTTATAGGTGTTTCTCTTTTGTACTTTGCATGTGCAGAGTTTGTGCTCTCTTTTTTGGCATGAATTTAATGATAATACTTGTAAAAAACGAAAAGAAGAACAAAGTTGAGTTGTCCTTTCTTGGTAGAGTAGTTTGGCGGTTATTTTTTCTTTAGGTGCAAATGAAGTGATTAAACATTTGCATATAGTATCACTGTTGGTATGAATAAGTGCATACCACACTGTTAACCGGACATCCACTACCAGGCTCTGTGCGCTTTAGTATTGTGATTATATGCATTTATCATTGGCTTTATGGTTTGATTATTGTTAATATTTTTTCAGCATGTTTTTGTTTCCTTTGAAATTTTGTTTTAATTCAATTTAAGTTTTTTTTTCCCCGTCCTTTTTTTAATGATTCCCTTGTAGCTATAACCAATGGCTTAGCTTTTTATCTATCAAAAACCCAACAATGGCTTTGTTTTTGCAGCTTCTTTGACAGCCTTATTTAAGCACATTGAGAGTGTTGATGAGCCAAGCACAGATGAAAATCTTCGTGAGAGGACACTATGCTTTATAAGAGATAAGGTGAGAAACCAACATATGTATTTGCTGATTACATCATTTCGTTCTTAACCATATTGAGGACTAACCAATTTTACTGCAGGTTTTTCCTCTTAAAGCTGAGCTCTTGAAGCCTCAGGAGCAAATGGAGAGGCATATAACTGATCTGATTAAAAAAGTGAGATAATGATTTGCTTTTCTGTATGCAGTTGTGTTTCTCACCATTTTTATCCTGTCGCTCTCTTACTTTGATTTGATGTTATTGCATATAAAATGATTGTCTTAGATTTTGCTTCGATAGTCTACTAGAAGATGCATTATATTTTTGCTGACTGTTATTGCAGAGTTTGCAAGATGTGACAGGAGCTGAATTTAAAATGTTTATGGATTTCTTGAAAAGTTTGAGCATATTTGGAGAGAAAGCCCCTGCAGAGCGTGTGCAAGAACTCATTGAAATTATTGAAGGTCAAGCTGATCTAGATGCACAGTTCAATGTAAGTACTTGCCTTGTTGTATTATGTTTAGGAAATTGTTTGTTTCATGTCATCTTTGATTTGAAAATGACACTTCATTAAGTTGTCTGGTTAAAGTTTTCAACTTAGATGTTACTAAGGTGGATCTATTTTACAGTTAAGGGGCCTTCGTAGGTCGTCTATAAATGTTAACTCTTGAGATCTTTTACAGTCTGATTACATGCATATGAAGTATTGGATTTATTTGCTTCCCATGATGTAATTTTAGGTTCTGCTAGGGATTTGAAATGCATGGATTTGAGATCGATCAATCATTTAAGGAGAATAACTAAAATTTTGATTTGATAATTCATCTATGAATTTCAAGATTGTATTAATTAGTTTTATCATGATGGATTTGAAATAACTGTATTAGAGTAGTTATTTGAAATCATGCTAAGGATTCTCCTTCTAGCTACCAGGAACATAATAAAATACATATATATATATTTTTGATCTCAGCTTATGTTCTTCTATAGTTTTTTTATCCACATATAATAGCTAACACTTCAATATTTTTATAAAATTCAAACTCAAATCCCTTGATTTGAAATTCACATCCATCCAAACGGAACCTTTTGTGTTTTTAAATTAATGATATGTTGTAACCCCCTAAATTTTCAACAAGTAGAAGAAAAGACATAATTGTGGTGGATTTACTTCCAAACATTGGAAACTTTGGATATCATGGTGACATAGTTCCAGTAAGTTCATTATTTACGCATTGTATCAAAAGAGGGAAGCAGTATTGTAATTGACAAAAAAAATTGCACTAGAAGTTTAGAACATATATTGCCATGTTGAAATTTAATGATATTTACTTTGTGTTGTGTGATATAAGACACATCTTTCTTATTGAATTTTTGAACTCTTGGACAATTGCACTGCTTTTTGAGGGGCAAAATTCTGCATAATATCTAGTACTAGTTCATGTTAAGAGGTTTGGTGCACAGAGATTCCATCCAAGGTGGCATTTTTTGTGGAGAGTGGTCACGTGTAGAGCTATCCTCGATGAGTAATAATTAGTGACTAGGGGAAAAATGATTTTGAATAGCTCTGTATATGCAAGAGGGCAGAGGCAATGATATAACTGTTTCATTTATTATGGCTGTAGAGCTATGCTGTCTTATCATTTATTTATTTATTTCTCTTTGGAGTGTTTTGGAGGATGCTGAGATCTGTTCTGAAAGTTACTGTGGATTGAATGGTAGTTTTATCTGAACAAGAAAAACTTCTGCTTGGAGGGCAGTCCCTCTGCCTCCTTAGGTGCATTTGGGAAGAGAGGATCAACTACATGTCTAACAGGGTGGTTTTACCTGTGCCTAAAGTCCGATCGATTTTGTTGAATATTTGTCCTTTTGGCTTTCATGGAGAGTTTCTCCTTTTTGTATATGATGTAGGTTCTTTAGATATGTGAACCCATTTTAAGTTTCTTATCAAAGTTTTTTAAAAAAAAAATAGCATAGCCCTTTTAGAGTTCAGGTGGTGGTTTTGTTAAACTCTTCCGTACTAGCGTGTAGGGCTGTACACGGGTCAGGGCAGTTTGAGTTTACAAGTGGAACCATGACTCGAACTGACTCTTTCGGGTTTCAGATCTTAGTAGCAGGAATCGTCGGAATGGGAGACGATTCTCGTCTAGAATTGCGATTCAGCGATTCGTAGCAAGATTCGTGATAGAATCGTGTCTCTGTCGAGATAGAATCGCGGATCTAACTAGATGGGAGCGATGGCGACACAGAAGGGGAGGGAGAGAGAGAGAGAGAGACCAGGCTGCGAAGAAGCAGCAGCTGCTGCTAGGGTTATGCTGTGAAGAAGAAGCAGACCAGGCTACGAAGCCGCATGTGAAGAAGAAGCAGCAGCTGCTAGGGTTGGGAATTATAAACATAAGAGTTGGGCTTGGGATTTTTATTGGGCTTGGGATTTTTTTTTTTAGACTCATACAAACATTTGTATGGGCTTGTAAGCTATAAACATAAGAATTGGGCTTGGGAATTTGTATTGGGCTTGGGATTTTTTTTAGACCCATACAAACATTTGTTTGGGCTTGCGAGCTGTTTTATTTATTGTTTGGGTTACTAGATGATTTGTTTGCATCATAAATAGGAGAGTTGGGCTTGGGATTGTTTTTCTTCTCCTCTCCCTCTCTCTTCTTTTATTTTATTTTTGTAAGAAAATAAATAAAACAAATAATTTTTAACAAAAATATTTTAAAATAAATAGATAAAAAAATAATATAAATATTTTAGAATAAATATTTTATAATAAATGAAAAAAATCTAATAAAAGTATATAATTATAATATTTTAACATATGATTTTTTATAGTACTTTTAAAAAAAAATAAATTATAACATATATTTTCATTATCATTAGAGGAAAAAAATATATAATCTTACAATATATTTTTATATATTATATTATTTAATATATATATATACAAACGCTCCCTACCAACCAACGCTTCTTGGAATGTCTACGATTCCCCGATTCCGATCCCGCTCCCGCTCCCGCTTCGTGCAGCTAAGTTTCAGATCTCACCAGCCGTCATCGACTGACTTTTTGTTTGGAGCCGACTGCCTCTCTTGTTCGGTTTCGGATGGGTTTCGGACGGTTTCGAATATATGGTTATCATCTTCCCCTTTTACTTAAAACCCTAGCATATATACATATATATATACACACACACAGAAATATGTGATAGAAAAAATATTTAAAAAAAAAATAGAGAGATTAAATTGGGAAGCTACATAGTTATATTGCTGTGGACTTGTCCATCTTACAATGCCTACCACCGCGAGCTGCTCCATCTTGCAACGATCGGCGTCCCGTTTTTTGCTTGAGCCTAGTTGCCATGGACGACACAAATAAGATCTTAATTAGATTTGAGAACTTTGTGTCCAAGAGTGAGAGACTATGAGATAAGAGGGATGATGAGAGTAGAAAATATGTTAAAAAATGTGGTGAGGAACTTTAGGGATTTTGAGAAAGGAATATGTGGCGAGAAACTTTATTTTGAGAGATGCAGAGTGAGGGAGAGAGAGAGAGAGTTGGTGATGCAATTGATAGGCTGAGTGTAAGGTAAGGTTTCTTTGTCTTTGTCTTGGGAAGATGAGGGGTGGAGAGAGAGAGAGAGAGAGAGAGAGAGAGAGCTGAGTACATAGAGAAGTGAGTTGTCTACATAGAGAAGTGAGTTGTCTACCTAGAGATACGACTCTGCCTTGGGAAGATGAAAGTCTTTCCTGTGAAAGATAAAGACTAATCAATCAAACGTTAATAATATTTTTTATATATTGGTCGGGTCGGGTTAACCGAATATTATATTGTCAAACCCGGTACTTGACCAAAATTTGAAAAAAATTCATACATTTCACTCTCAGCCGACCATGCTCCTCAGCAAAACCGTCCGTGGGTGATTCGGGTTGGTTGGTTCGGATCGGATTCGTTGGGTAATTGGTTATTTGAACACCCCTACTGGCATGTCCTAGGGTTCCATCCCCTTCGACATATTTATATTATTTTTATTCTGTCAATAAGGAAAAACAAAAAACAAAAAATGTGGTTTCTTGTCTTTTCTTTTCGAAAGATTCTTTTGGGTGTGATCTCATAGACTTCTATTACTCATTAAAAAAGAAGAAGTGATCTCATAGACTGACTTTATGATGTTGTAGTTACTATGTTACTACATTCTTTATTAGAATGGCTTTCATAATGCAGGTTTCAGATGGGGACCACATTGATAGATTGATATCATGCCTTTTCATGGCTCTTCCCTTTTTTATGGTACAGGCTATGTTTATATTGGTTTTTTCCTCATTCTGATCAAATAGTAGATTTTTTCTGGTAGACTACTGAACCCCTCTTTTTTGCACACAGCGGGGCGCATTCAATAGCAAGTTTCTCAACTATTTAAACAAGCATATTTTGCCTGTTTTTGATGAGGTAACATCACACCTTCCTGTTCTTAATAGTTTATTCGATTAAGTTATTTGCCTTTTCTAGTATTCTTGTATTTGGTATCCATTTTCTGGTTTTACAGTTCTCAATACAATTTGATTATGCAACCGGATATTGTTGACATCACCAACCGGATAAGGATTTTCTTAGACATCACCAACCGGATATTGTTGTTTTACAGGAGACTAAAGTTGAAGTATGCGAGAGAAGGTTTATGCAAAGTCTTTGGGGGGTTAGACATAGGAGATGGGTGTGCTTGCCTGCTAATGGTAGATCAGGGGGAGTATTGATATTGTGGGATGAGAGAGTTGTTTCTGAATGTGAAACAATAGTGGGGGAGTTTTCACTATCAATCAGGTTTAGGAACTTAGATAGTTCGGAGTGGTGGTTGACAGGGGTTTATGGCCCTAACAGGCCTTCTAGGAGACAGGATTTTTGGGAGGAGCTAGCTGGATTATTTGGGTTATGTTCACCAAATTGGTGTGTAGGGGGGGATTTTAATGTGGTTAGGACGGTCTCAGAAAAACTTAATGGGTTTAGACCGACTAGGGGGATGAGAGATTTTGACTCATTTATACGAGAGTGTGAGCTGGTGGATCCTCCTTTGTGCAATACTAGATTTACTTGGTCTAACCTCCAAGAGAATTTGGTATGCTGTAGACTGGATAGATTTCTATATTCCTTGGGGTGGGATGGGGTTTTTCCCAATTCAAGACAAGAATCGCTGCCTAGAGTAGTTTCAGATCACTGTCCTATTGTGCTAGAAAGTTGTCCATTAAAATGGGGTCCGACGCCTTTTAGATTTGAGAACATGTGGTTGGAACATGTAGGTTTTAAGCGAAATTTTGAGGAATGGTGGTCCAATGCAAGTTGTCACGGTTGGGAAGGTTTTAAATTTATGAGAAAGTTGAAGATGGTCAAGGAGAAGGTAAAGTGTTGGAATAGGGAGGTGTTTGGGTCTTTGGAATCTTCAAAAAAGGGAGTAATGAGTAGAATAGTAGAGTTAGATGAGTTGGAGACGCATGGGGGTCTAGTTGAGTCATTGAGGAGGGAAAGATCTGAGTGTAGATTGAAACTGGAGGAGCTGACTTTTAGAGAGCAAATTTTTTGGGCTCAAAAAGCAAAGATCAAATGGTTGAAGGAAGGGGACGTTAGTTCAAAATTTTTTCACAAGGTTGCAGATGGGAAAAGAAAAAAGAAGTTCATCAAGAGACTTGAAATAAGTCCAGGGGTTGTGGAGGATAGGGAGGATCAGATTGTCAGTGGCATTTATGAGTTTTATTCCCAACTTTATTCGAAGGAAGAGATGAGTAGACCGGGGATTGAAGGACTGGAATGGGGAACCATTGATCCGGAAGTTGCAGCATGGCTTGAAAGGCCTTTTGATGAAACTGAGATTCGAGAGGCGGTTTTTGATTGTGAGAGAGATAAAGCTCCAGGTCCGGATGGTTTCTCTATGGCTGTCTTTCAAGATTGCTGGGAGGTGGTGAAAGGGGATTTGTTGAGAGTGTTTTTGGAATTTTATGAGTCGGGGATTGTTAATTTGAGCTCAAATGCCACATTCATCTGTTTAATTCCTAAAAAAGTCAATGCCGTTAGAATTGGAGATTTCAGGCCTATCAGTTTGGTAACGTCATTGTATAAGATTTTGGGCAAGGTTTTATCAAAAAGACTAAGGATGTCTTTAGGGGATACGGTGTCTAGGGTGCAGGGGACTTTTGTGAAAGGAAGACAAATTTTAGATGTCGCCTTAGTGGCAAATGAAGTAGTGGAGGAATATAGGAGTTCAGGACGGGAGGGGCTTATTTTTAAGGTAGATTTTGAAAAGGCATATGACAATGTGGATTGGCAATTTTTAGATTTTGTAATGGATAAGAAAGGATATGGGGGTAGGTGGAGATCTTGGATTAGGGGATGTTTGTCGACTTGCAATATGTCAGTCATAGTTAATGGTAAACCAGGGGAGTGTTTTAGGGCTACGCGAGGGCTTCGACAAGGGGACCCACTTTCTCCCTTTCTTTTTATTTTAGTGGCGGATGTTTTGGGTAGAATGGTTGATAGAGCTAAAGAAACAGGTCTTGTTGAGGGGTTGGAGGTGGGGAGGGATAGAGTTAGTGTGACCCATTTACAATATGCAGATGATACTATATTTTTTTCCACAGGGGATGAAAATCAGATACTTAACCTTTATTCGATCTTGAGAATTTTTGGGCTTATTTCGGGGCTCAAGGTTAATTTGGGAAAAAGTAGTGTGGTGGGAATTAATATGCAGCTAGGTCAACTTCAGAATAGGGCGTCTCTTTTAGGTTGTGGTATAGAGTCCCTTCCGATTAAGTATTTGGGCCTCCCATTGGGGGGTAATCCTAGAAGTGAAGCTTTTTGGACTTCAGTAATGGAAAAGATTGGTAAAAGGTTGGAAGGTTGGAGTAAGGTTTTATTATCTCGAGGGGGAAGGTACACTTTGGTTAAGACTGTTTTGAGCGGAATTCCTATCTATTATTTATCTCTGTTCAAGATTCCGGTTAAGGTAGCAAGGTCAATAGAAAAGTTGATGCGGGATTTTCTTTAGGAAGGTAAGGATGAGGGGAAAAATGATCATTTGGTGAATTGGGAGGTGGTGTCGTTACCTAAGGAGAAAGGGGGTTTGGCTATTGGTAACATTGTAGCTAGGAATTTGGCCCTTCTTGGCAAGTGGTTATGGAGATTTCCACTGGAAATTGATTCACTATGGCATTCGGTTATAAGGAGCAAATACGGGATTCAAGACAATGGGAGGGATTCACGAGTGGTTTTATGGGGTAGTTGCCGTGCTCCTTGGAAGTCAATTTCTCAAATTTTCTCGTGTTGGTCTCGACATCTTTCTGTAAGGGTGGGTAACGGGGAAATTGTTCGATTTTGGGAAGATGTTTGGATGGGTCAATCTTCTTTTGCTGCAGATTTTCCTCATCTTTATCGAGTGGCTCGGTCTCATAATTCTTCAATTGCTTCCATGGCTTGCTCTCTCTCAGCTTCAATTGCTTGGAATTTTGACTTTTCTAGAAATCTTAATGATAGGGAGGCTTCACAGTTGGTTTCTTTATTATCTAGAATTGATCACTTTTCTTTATCTCTTCTTTTGGAGGATAAGAGGGTTTGGGCACTTCATTCGTCCGGAATATTTTCTTCTAAGTCTTTTTTTGATTACATCATCGATAATGCTCAAACCCCTCAATTTCCTTTTTGTAAAAAAGTTTGGAAGGCTTGTGCTCCTTTAAAGGTAAAGGTGTTCATGTGGGCCTTGGTTCATGGGGGTATTTTGACAAATGATACATTGCAGAAAAGGAGACCCAATCGTTTTTTAAATCCTCAGTGGTGCATTCTATGTTGTAAGAGCGGGGAATCCGTGGATCATTTATTCTTGCATTGTCCAATAGCTTTGATGTTATGGCATAGATTGTTTTGTGTTGGAAGTGGTATGTGGGTGGCCCCGGAAAAGAGTGTACATATGCTCCTTATTGATTTTCAAACATTTGGAAGATCAAAGAGAGCCAAAATTTTATGGACTTGTGCTGTCTTTGCCACTTTTTGGGTGCTATGGTGGGAGCGAAATCAGAGGTTGTTTGAAGATAAGTTTCGGGAGGTGGATTGTTTATGGGATCATGTTTGTCACTTATCTTCTTTTTGGGCGTCGGGGAACTCTTTATTTAAGGGAGTTCCACTTTTTTTGTTAGCTAGAGATTGGTTGGCAGTGTGTGCTTTGTAAGCTTTTGTTTGTTTTTAGCCGGTTAGGGGTTTTTTTGTTTGTCTCTTCATTGCTTTGTATTGTGAGGATGCCTCATCCTCCTCCTTCTCTTTCAGTTTTATTAATAAAGCTTTTGTTGTTCATCAAAAAAAAAAAAAATACAATTTGATTATTTATTCTGTTGCTTGAAAAGTAAAATTAGGGTCATCTCCAAAATCTGAAGCCCTTAATGAAATGATGCTGGTCAAAACTTTGATATCTTTAATGCTTCTAACATCTTGCTTGGTTCATTCTTCTCCTCCTCCTCTTCTATTCTTCTTTTTCCTATTTGGGTTAATAGGGTTTCTTTATTGCATGCTTTATGTGGTCATATGATTCAATAACTATGGATATTTTTTTTCAGATTTAGGAAATCTCTCTCTCTCTCTCTCTCTCTCTCTCTCACACACACACACACACACACACACACACACACACACATTTCTGCAGCTTCTTTTGTACTTGTGGAAATTGATACTGCAACAGGGCATACTTGTGCCCTTTTAATTGACCTTATGTTGTTAGTAGTGCTCAAGATCTTTGAGGCGCTTATATGAAATGCACACAATGCTTTATCTGGTTACCATAAGGACCCTGTGATGCCTGATACCATGTTTACATTTAGTTGCATGAAAATTTTAAGTGTATTAATTTATGTGCTGGATGCACGATGACCATTAACTTCCCATGGATTTTTTTAACGCAGTATTCAACACTTTATGTTATTGCCAATGTTACATGGACTCAGGTACGTTTGTCAGGTGTGGGTGCATGACACATCAAGCTTCAAATTTCAGGATACGTAGACTCGGCAAAAAAGGATCTAAAAATTAGATATGGATACAGGGATACGTTGGCGAATTGAAAAGATAATAATTATATATATAAAAAAAATTTATTCATGATATATCATATTATATATGAACAATAATTATATATGTATATGTTCCAAAACAGAAAGATTGGATCTGTACCTGTACCCTTACCCCTGTTGGGTCATGTCGACATGGGTACTTCAACAAAACTGAAGAGTCCATGTAAAATAGGTTATTGCGATCAGAAAACCTCAGCTCATACATGTATGATGCATTATGCATGTTATCATTTTATACTGCTGGGTCAAAACAAATGTACACATGTAGTTGAACCTATCAAATCATTTTGGTATGCATTGGCGTTTTTGATTGTTTTTTTTGAGAGTTACTGATTTGACACTCTATATCCATGTCAAATTCCACCCAATTATAGGCATGTCTGCATCATAGTTATGCACAAAATTCTGATCAGTTGTTTTAGTTTTCCTCTCACTTTGAATATGAATATGTGAAAATTGCTTAGTTGTTCTTGCTGCAATGTTTCTTATGAACTGGAAAAAGAGAAATCGATTAAATTTCCTGCATTCAAAATATTATTTAAATTTGGTTCAGGCCTGCTATATCAATTTTTTTTGTGTGTGTGTTAATTTCAGGCACCCAATATGAATACAAGTCATATGGTTTTCATGTGATATCGTTTTACCTATAATCAGCTTCGGTCTATGATATTGTATACCTGATATCAATCACCAAAAAGTATATTTCAATCACACGGTTATAGTCTGGCCTCCTGCTGAGAAAGCATTCATTTTTTAGTTCATTTCTCAAAAAACTTCGATTGTTATGCACAAGAAATAGGCCAATTCAGCAGCTTTTTTGTTCAATTTCTTTTGGAGTAAAATGCTTAGCTCAAAGGAAAATCTTTGGGCATTTCATTTATTGAGTGGTTTTTAAACCCCTTTCCTTTTTGTTTGTCTCGTTTAAAATCTATTTGGATCTCTAGTGATTCAAACACTGTACCTAGGGATAGGGATAGAGGAAGAAGAAAAAATAAAAATGGTAAGTGTTCAATTGGAACATATAGTTAAAGAAGTATGCTTCAAGCAGGTTTTATTTGCTTTGTGCAAGTTGGCCCTTGCCAACCATACAGACCAGAGGCTTTGCTGTGATGTATGGTTCTTGGGAATTTGTAGAACTTGTAGGAAAGGCTTAATAGAGAAAAAAAACAGGATTTTTTCTCAATTTTGTCCTAATAGTCCCTTAACCATTTTCTTTTCTCTTTTCTTTCCTATTCTTTTCTTTTTCAAATTTAATATTTCAATCTGGGATCAGTTTGTTTGCACAATAAAGGACGGTATTTCATAAAGTTGGGTAATCACATTATGTCTGGAATGGTAATTACATTCACGAGTTTACTGACTTGGCTTCTTGAATATTATGTTAATTCGTCTGTGGGCGTGGTGGGCTATTACTTGGTCTGATGTCTGGAGCTTGAGCCAACCATGACAGCATCCCATGTTGATTGGACCAGCAGTAGGAAATTTATAGAAAATATATTTTCACATGAATACATAACTAAATTTGTTCAAAGACCGTTCAGAAATCTAGTAAAAATTATGTGAAAATCAATTAAAGGTGACAGGCAGTAAGGCTTTAACTGTACACCACCGCACACAAACTGAAGGACTTTTTCTTCAGAAGTTCTTGAAATAGCGAATGTTGCATTCCCCGTTCATTTTCAAGCATCTGATAGTTTAATGGAAAATGGATTCTGCTTTTTCCGTAGACTTCAAGAGAACATTCCTCCAACGTCAGATTATGACTTCCTGAGTTATGAGAGTCTTCTTGGAATGCAAACTAATAGTAGCTTTGAGTTGGATTTCTGTCCCACTCCATACTAACTATAGTTTTGCCTCTCAGCTTCCTGAAGAACGCAAAGTAGACTTGCTCAAGAACCTTGCAGAAAGTTCACCTTACACGACGCCACAGGATTCACGTCAGATTCTTCCCTCTGTTGTCCTGCTCTTAAAGGTAATGTATAGTAAACAAACCAAAATGATGTGCATACTGCTCTTTTCATTGTTCATCTCTAAAGGTACACATGTTACGTACAGTGGCCATATAAATCGTGTTATATTAAGGCATGCCAGCAAGTTTTGTGTTTTTCTTTTATGAATCTTTATGTCCTTGATGTCTTTTCATTATAATTTATATATAAACATTTATCCTTTCCCATTATAATTTATGTCTCATCTTCATCTATCAATGCTTCACTTTTTTGTCTTTTTTGTTTGTTATTATTTAAGGCTAGTTTTTGAGTGTTAAGAAATATGAAACCTTTTTGCCTATAAATTTATATATTTTAATTTACTCTCATCTATTTTTTCTTTCCAGAAATACATGCCTCGGAGAAAATCTGGAGAAGAGACTAACTTTACTTATGTGGAGTGCTTGTTGTACACATTTCACCATTTAGCTCATAAGGTTGTAATATCCAACAATCCTACTCTCCTGCGTATTTCATACATGTCTTTCCTGTTCAATGCTTAATTGCTATTTATCATTGTACAGGCTCCGAATGCCACTAATAGTTTATGTGGTTACAAGATAGTGACCGGCCAACCATCTGATAGGCTTGGGGAAGACTTCTCAGAGTATTACAAAGATTTCACTGAGAGGTGATTTGTTTGTTTAAGCTCTTTATTTTCTTTATGTTTTTAGATGTATTTTCTGCTGTGAATATTCAGGGACTCTATGCTAACCTTGCTTGTGTCATAGACTGTTGATGGATTATGGACGAATATAACAAGAAAAAAGAACTGGAATAATTTCTAGTTTAGTCCATGTTAAATATTAAAATAAATGCCTTGCAGTTCTTTAACCCATTTATAGAGAAATGGCTTAAACAAAATGATATTGACATATGTAACAGAGTAAAAATATGTCCCACTCAAATAGAGTTGGCTGCATGAATCATTTTTTTGTCATTCTTTTTTGTTCACGGCTATATTATGCTTAGTTAAATTTAATAAATTCATCTCTCTTTTTACTGCCGCATCTTATGTCAATTTAGGTCTTTCCCTCCCGCTAACATTTCAATTATGGTGATCATGTCACTCTTCCTTACTGTTGCATCTATAGATCTTGGTTGTACATGACCAAACCATCTATTGGATTTTAATCCTCCTGCCTGAAACATGCTTCTAGATAATCACATCATCTGTTTTGTGTAATATCTTGATCTGACACTTCTATTAAGTCATCATTTGACGCCATCATGTGTCATCATATGGAATTTCATAGTTGGTTGAGTTGTTTAGATTCTTTGCTGCCCCAGATGGGAGGTGAAACACTTTTGCTAGTCAGCTTGCATTCGTGCAGGAACAGTTGGTAATTTAAGAAAATATGCTCCAAAGTCAATTATCACTATGGAATGTCTACATCCATACATATTTTTCTAGTTTGAAAACTGAATATTCTACAATTTTTGACATCGAAAATACCATCCACTTCATCCTCATCACAAATAAGTTATATACTGATATTTTGTCAAAGAACAAATATGTTGTGGAAGACATGTAACAAACCTGTCTTAATTGGTTTGCAAGAAGAGGGTGGACACATGTAGCACATGTTTTGCATTTGTAATGCTTTGCATAGCTCAATCTCCAATATTTTAAATGTTCGAAACTGGTCCTTTCATAGTTCTTTATACTTATCAATAGCCTGGTGTTTTTATATTCATACTTGTCAAAGAATATTCTTCAACTGGTGTACAAGGTTCAGAATTTCAGGGACAGCTGGAAGGACTGGTGGTGTCTTTCATGCTCATGTTACTGTCTTCTTCATTGCACTTAAATAGAAGACCTGTGTCATTGCAACTTCAAAAACTGCTTTATTGATTTCAGTACAGACAAATTTGTTGAGATTGCAAGCTGAATCCACCAGTCAGATAAATTTTGTAACTGGTGTCTTGGGGCAGTGGTAATATGGAAGCTATTGTGGAGCGGATGCCAGGGTTCGAATCCCATTGACTATCCAAAAAAAGATAACTACAGTAATGTGATCCTGGAATTTAGGCACATGTTTAAGGTGGATCATACTAGGATGGTAGAGCCGTTTGGAGTTTTTATATTGGACTGCTGGTTTGCCAAAAACAAATTGTCAGTAGAATTGGAGAGGAAGCAATGCCACAGTAATGCTCCAGAGGGAAAACCAACGGGGAGGGTGAACCCAAAATTTGGAACATCTTTCAAAGTTCTATATTAAGTTTTTCTACTCATTAGTGATTCAGCATGGTAACCTTGGACATTATTAACTGCATACTCTCAGCACTCATAAATATTGGTGGTGATGGCTTTTGTTCTAAAAGCTGTGGATGCCAAACTGTGTGACGGTGCATGCTAATTCCCTCAACTAAGCAAAGCCTTTCTATTTGGCCTACTTGGGGTTGGTTGATTGGGATCCTATCTTTCCTTTCAGGTCTATTGTGTGGTAATCAAAGTGTGATGTTCTTTTTTCTTGTCCGTTGTTATCCAGCAGTCCATTGTTTTTGTGGCACCTTAAACATGGTGTTTACATTTTCTACATTCATGTTTCACTTCTTCCCTTTGCTGGATATCTTTTCCTTCTCACCCCACCTTGGGATCTATCACTGATAGAACTCCTGTTACTATTCTTCTTCCCCAGTGATTTATGTCAGCTGCAATATAGTAGATCTTTCATTCAAATATCTCACTATCTTTTAATGGACAAACATTGATTCATGGGTCTTCTAGCATGAGGAATGAGACTTTGGCGAAGTAATGAGTGCAAGAATTTTTTGGGGCGTTAATGATACCCTTTGGTTGTGACCAGCTAGGGATAATGATGAGGTTTATTTAGCAAGGTTCAGGTGACTGTTAAGCTAGGGGTGAGTTTGGGAAAAACACAGCCCAATTTGGGATTGATTTGGTATCAGTTTCACTTTCAGTTTCCAGCCAAAAGCCTGTCCCAATATATTAACTTTTATCCTTTGCTGCCTAAATTTGATAGTTAAGGGATTAGAAGTGGTTTTTTATCCAATTCCTTTGCTGCTTGCATCTTTGCTAGCTGGTGAGTCGCCTTGCTAATCACTATTAGATTCCTTAGCTGGATTTCTGGACTCCGTAATCTCTCATGGTGGTTTTCATTGGCAAAAGGGGTCATTGCCAATTGAGGAGAAACCTGCACTTAACCATGATCGACGTTGGAATATCATCAATCATCATAATCTCTTTACTCTGCATGATTGAAGACTCATCTGTGATCATGGTTGACGGCATTTTGTCAATTTTTATTTTTGGAAATTTGTCGTAAAGCCATTTGTTTGGTATATTCAATGGGAGAGGAAAGAAGGAAAAAGAATTAAGTATCATTCTGTCCAAGCAGAACCATCTCTACCTTGTTGGGTTTTCTATAATCGGTCGGCATCAGGATGGGGCTGTCCTGTTTCATCCTTGCACATTTACCGTCTCTACTAGCCAATGCATGAAGTGATGGGTGAATGGGATTGTGAGATCTAATAAACAGTACGTTGAACATTATTTTATTATCCTTGAGAACATGCGCATGTTTCTATCCAACTTATGCAGCAGATAGTATCAAATTGACTTGCAGTGTCCTATTATTTGATGTAGAATGCAGTTGAAAAGGGTTCTCTATTTCTAATGAGGCATCTAGGATCTGGTTATTTTTCTCTACATTTTACTCATAGTTGCAACCATCCATTTTCCAAAATTTTTTTTTTAGTTTTTATTTGTAGCCAGGAGAATTTAATTGAAATTTATTCTTGGTTGATGAGACAGGTTAAGTAGCGTTGAAGAGCTAGCCAGGGCTACCATCAAGAAGTTAACTCAGGGTATGGCTGAGCACAACAAAGCAATGGCTTCCGCTAAATCTGATGAAGCAAAGGCTAGCGTTGTGAGTTTATCTTGGAGGGCTTTCTTTAATCTTTTGTCAATCTTTGGGCTTTACGTTGAATTTAACTAACAAAGATGATTTGCATAATTTGCAGAAAGCTCAAAAGCAGAATACTACCACTGGACTGCGAACCTGCAATAATATTTTGGCAATGACACAGGTCTGGAATAGATTATTATTATTATTTTTTTTGTTTGTAGATACTTGTACATAGAACAGAATGGCTAAAAGGATTCATGTAGTCAACCTCACACCGACCCCACTTAAGTGGGACACAATGCTTGGTATGTAAATACTAGTTCATTCACTCAGGACTGAATTTTCTTACTTTTTTTGATAACTCAGCTGCTGCATGCAAAATCACCTTCATTCATTGGCGATAAGAGAATCAACCTTTCTTGGAAAGAAGTAGCAAAAGCTTCGGCACCTTCAACCACTACTGGTGCTGGGTATGTTGAAAACCTCTTATTCTTCTCATATAAAACGCCCCTTTTTGTTGGTATGTGAGTTCCGCATGACACTTACATCTGCTGCAAGATTTTCACCTAATTGGCTGGAGCTTGTTGGGAATGGGGATCCATCTTTTATTGGAGTAATGGTGGCTTGCACCCTATAATCTTATTAGAGTTGCGTTTTGTCCGTTGTAAAATTAAAAGGTTTTGCTTTAGACCTTATAATTTTGTAAAAGTTACACTTCGCATTCTTTAACTTAAAAAAAAAAAAAGGGGGAATATGGTAAAAACTAAGGGTGCAAAGTGCCACTTCTATAAAAAAAACTACAGGATGCAAAGTGCACCTATTTATTTATTTAGTTGTTGGATTGTTGTATGATATTACAATGAGGCCAAATGAATTACAATCTAATCAAGATCAAATACAACACATAATTAATACAAAAAACTCTCAAATGTGGGACAGAGAAATCCCAAACAAATGCAGAGGGAATAAGACCCACACGCAAGTGGAAAGTTTTGAACCACTGACCTCCTGGTGAGGTGTGAGGGTGCACCTTTTTTTTTATAGGGTGCATAGTGCAAAATTTAATTTTATGAGGGGCATGGAGAATCTTCCACTAAAACTAATAGGCGGTAGCAAAGTGCCATTAGCCCTTATTTTTATTTGAGTTTTATAGTTGTATCAGCTTTCTTTTTGTCATTTTATTATTGTTCATATTTATTGATTTTTCTGCAGAGGGAAACGTCCTGCAAGTGCCACTAATGTCATGAACAGCAATGCATCAAAAAAGGGTCGCGGTGGCGGTGGCGGTGGCGGTGGTTTACCAAACCAACTTGTTAACAGGGCATTTCAAGGTCTTTCGTATGGACGAGGAAGAAGTGGTGCAAGGGGTAGAGGCAGGGGCTGGGGTGGACGTGGGAGAGGAAGGAGCTACCAGTAAGCTTTGGTTAAAATCCATGGTAACACAAGGTTGAATTTTGTACCAAGTTATTATTAACCAGATGAATATGAGCACATAATTGTGGAATGTATTATTATTATTATGTCTTATCTACTGTAACAAATTTTGAAAATTGTAGCAGATGAGGTTTGGATTATGGACCGGCACTAATTCTTCTCTCTGGACCTTCTCTAATTGGGATTTTGCATTGAAATTCTGTTTTCAACCTACAAAAACTTTGCTAATTCTCCTATTTGGTTTATGTAAACTAGAGCTTCATCTGATTATTCTGGAGCCTCAAGGCTTGATGCTGAGTGATTTTTCAACTCGATTTGGTGAATTGAAGCAATTCTGTTGGAAGTTCACTCTTAAGAAAGAAAGGAAAGTTCTAAATTTTATGTATTTATTTATTTAATTTTTGGGAGTAAAATTCTCAGGTTGGTATTGCATTATAAAAAGATGGGGGTGTTATTATGTGCATGCCTAACAGGATGCACATATCATCACAATTTTATGACATAAATTATAAAATGATTTAATTTTTCACCAAAAAGAAGTATTTAACTTTTTATTAATCACAAAAATTACAACCTGAATATCTTTAATATTGTCTTTTACACTATAACTTTAGTTTGGAGAATAAAGTACTTTATCCACCGGGAAAAAAAAAAAAAAAAAAAAAAGCGACACTGAACTTTGGTTTAGCCCTAGATGGTAATTACCTGAAAAGAAAGTTTCCGTCAGTTCATTGTATCAATGTTGATTTTTCATTTCTCATTGATATTACTCCGGTTCACAATAATGGTGTGCATTGGAGTTGTTCATAATGACTTTCTCTGAAAAATAAAGTAATTATAGTTAGTGTTATAATTTTGACATAATTACACCCTCAAAATAAATTTTGATCAATATAGTGATTTGCTAGCCAAATCGATGAAAAATGATAATGCTATCCGTTGTTAGACTAAATGCTTATTTTAACCCTTTATTATACTTGTGTTCAAACATCATATGCATCCAAACACTCATATTCTATGTCCAAATAGTACACACCGTCAAGGGAATGAGAGCAATTAAGTCATTGATTAGGCAAATGGGAGTGTAATTATGTCATTTGACATCAATACATGTTTAAATACAAAAAATATTTAAGGAGTAATATAATAATTTTATGAGATAATTACCTAAAAGTCCTATCAACATGTTTGGTTGTAGTTTAGGTCCTATCAAAAATTTTTTGAACCAATAAGTCCCATTTTTAGGTAAATAGACGTGTTTGCCCTTTAACATAAACAACTGTATATAAAATTCCATTCATGTTATTTACTAGAAAGAAAAAAGAAATCAGTTAACAGATCAGTTATGGAAGTAGCTGAAAATTCGAATCGTGAACGATCTTGAAGGATTTATTGCTTTGGTTCGCTATTATACGTAATTGATTTCTCGATTTTGATTCGAATAGGAAAGGATCTTGAAGGATTTCTTAGTTTGGTTTGTATTTTGAGTAGAAATCTATTGGAGTTTGTTATGTGCGATTTCGATTTATAAATTGAAGAATTGATTTGCTGGATATTTGATCTTCGATCTGGTAAGGGTAAAACAATCTTTTGGTGGATGAAGTTATCAAATGTTAGACTATAATTTAAGTCAAAAGCACAAAGGAGCTCCTTATATTTAAATGAGTAATGATTGAAACTCCCAGCCCCACAAAACCTCCATAAATTTAGACCACTCATGGTGTGAACCCCACACATACATGGAGGGTCGGATCATTTTGGGGGTGTAGAGGTCATCCCCAGAGGAGATCCCAAACATTTTCCTATTTAAATTGTAAAGGGTTAAAATGTTTTAAACTCAAAGGGTTAAAGTGTTTCGAGCTCCAACTATAAAGGAATAAAATAAACTTTTCTCATTAGAAAAATAATATAATGAAATAGAATTGTGATGTAAATAGAATTACCCATCCTTATATATAGTATGGATCTAAAACCCACTAAATCATAAAATGATGTTGCAGCAAGCTTTCATAAGCTCCATTCCCAGCTCCTACCTGAAGCTCAGTTGAAGCTCTATTTAGCCTTTTCTCACAACATACATGCCAGAACCTATTTCAATGTGCAAGTGTAGATAATGCAATCCATGAAAACTGTAATGTTTATGTGGTTTCAAAAGACGTGTGAAGCTCAATTCATGAGCTTTAAAATCCAACAGAAATACATATCAACAATAGCGAAAGCTACCATTAGTTTGAACAATCAGTTTGTTCAACTCCTCTTTCCAAATCCTCAACTTTCGAAGTATGCTTTCTTGCTCAGCTTTAGTTGCAGAAATGCAGCTTTCTTCTAAATGTCGCGTAATTTCTAGCACACGCGTCTCAAGCCAAGTATTAGGCCTGCCACCATGTAATTGTTCACGCATCCTGCAAGCCCCGGGAGATTTTGATTCTCTTTCTTGGAGTACTTCTTCTCTACGCCGACCACTACCAAAAATGTCAGGCTTAGGAACTGTCTTCTCCTTAATTTGAGCCTTAAGAAGAATATTTAAATTTTGCCTCGCAGCTTCCGCTTTATCGACCTTCTCACACAATAGCTTTAGGGTTAACTTTGATGCTTGCAATCCCTCATCAGCAAGAACGCCAATATCATAGCTGCAATGAGTAAGCCAAACATAATTTAAATGGACTGAATAATTAAATTGAAAACAAGCACACAAGCAAGATAAACTAAAAATATAAAGTACGATTAAAACATACCCATATATGAAAATTTTGAAACTCTTTACAGCAAGTTGACTCTCCAAATTTTTGTAGACAAGTTGCAAGCTTCGAATAGCTCTAGGAAAGTGCCTTTCAAATAGTAATTGGAGTTCTTTTAAACTTCTAAAACCCAATGCCTGTAAATGAAATGTTTATATAAAAACATATAAGATACATTAAATGTCACGTAATTAAAAATATATAATCAAATCAACGCAAACTTACCTCTGCTCCAAAATTAAGTACTATCCGCCAAAAATGAGCATAACTGTTCCTCATGAACCTTACGCGGAATGCCATGTTACTATTGGCATCATCATTATTGCGTTCCCTATTATTGGGATGATTCGTATCATCCCTATTATTGGGATGATTCGTATCAACAAACACACGCAACACATGTTTAAGAAAATTTAGTCGAGCATCCTTTGACACAATGTCCTCAAAATTGTCAAATCCATCATCCTTACATTGATCTAAAACCATCCACTTTTTAGCCTCAAAAATACAAGAAAGTTCGCATACAAATTCTATTTTATCCTTGCTGGTCATGAGGATAGGATCTTCACACAATGTGTTAAAATCCCCATCTAAACGGTTGAATTGATCTAATTTCTTCAAAAATGGATCCATTAAATCCTCGGATACACCCAAACTCTCGTTGATCATACATATTAGTTTATTAACAAACTGTAGATCCTGTATGCTTCCTTCTGATTCCTTACTCTTTCGCTTGGAATATTTCACAAAAGATATATGGGGATTGTTTTCATTGTCTTCCTCGATAAAAACATGATTTTGATCGATCATTGCAACAATATCTTTGTCCTTCATCAAGTAGACTCCATCGATCAATGCCCTTAAGTATTGGGGAGCAAAACATGAAAAAGAAAAAACACAATAAGATGACGGTAAATCCTATACAAGTCATTAAATGTAAGAGAAAATTATGTCTCCTCCTAGCTCCCTTATTTTGTCCAATCAAAAAGGAAAAGCTACAAGTGTCTATGAATATAAAATCAAACCCACATAGTCATTTGACATAAAAGATAAATTCAAAGACATACTCACCTAATTATTTGGATGTAGAAATCAGAGGGTTGCACTTTCACCTCATCCCATTCATCGAAGAACCTGTCTCTCTCTTTTTGTAAAAAATTTGCAATGCTTACCCCATGGATGACAAATCCCACAAAACTCTTACCATTTATGTTAGTTATGAGAGTTCTTTGTGGGAAATAAGAATGACGCAAGTAGTTTAACTCTGTGCATACCAATTTTGCTTCCTCAATATTATCAAACGAATTCATAAAACAAAGGCTATCTACACCGGACAGGTTAACCCAAGCTTGAGAAGCATTCTGCTGCCACCTTACATTTCCATTTAAGGCGACTAGTAAGCCTTGAGTGAGTTCCTTCGATGTCAAAAATCAAGCATGAAATTAGAATTTCAATAGAATTAGGATGTGTGAGGGTGTGCAAAATTATATACACACATTAAGTATAATGGCATATACATAGACAAAAAATATATATCAGTATGACAGAGCAGCAAGAAATCAGCATTAATTAGAATAAAACAAAATGCAACTAAAGAAGAAAACCACAAAAATAAAACTACTACACACGCACAAGTATAGACCTTGCTCTTTCTCACCTTACTTTCTATGAAATTACATGCTCTAAATAAGTATGGAGCAAAAAAAAAAAAAAACACTATTATAACCACACACGTATTAATTTAAATCCTACTTCAACAAGCTAAAAATAGTTTCATGTGCAAATTTATCTACCACCAAACCAAGGCACAAAAGAGTAAAATGAGCGACTCACAAGTTCAGAAGCCTTGTCTAGTTGCAGTTTATTTCCAGCAACCATGCAAGCTTGGCGCACTTTGTTACGAGCACCTGCAAGTTCAGCCTCTAATTTGTTGTGCTGACATTGCAGAGTCTCGAGATCAATTGCCCTAGCTTTCTTCCTCAACTTGATCTCTTCAATTTCCGTCCTCAATTTCTTCTCCCAAAATCTTTTCCGATACTCACTCAATGGACGCATGAGTTCGAAATTGGATTCCTTCATCGCCTTGTTTTGCTTCTCAAGTTCGGAAATTTGATTAACCAGTTCAATCTGTTCTTGAGATGTCTCCATGTCGTTTTCAGATATAAATCTCGTAGAGACAGATCACTCACTCTCTAACACCCTAAGCAGAGCGAGGCTGATGTTGGGCTGGGTAGGCGGTGAGAAGTAGAACGTGAATCAGTCTCAACACAATTCTGTAGTTCAGTTCGGTAGGGTTTGTACATGGGAATGACGAGGTGTAGGACAGTAAGGCGGCCCAAAACCTTCTACGGTTCGGGGGTGGGCCTAGCCCGTTTAGACCATTATTTTGAAGTTGATTTAAACCATTAAAAAATATATTATTAATAGCATTAATATATTGAGAATGGTAAAAATAAAATAAAATAAAATAAAACAAGGCATAAAAAGTGAACGGAACCTACTCCACATCATTAGTGCTCCTCCTAGTGCTCACTTTTTAGTGCTCTCAAGCATTTTTCTTTTGAAGTCCCGTCTGACCCGTGGCCCAACTCATCAATCCACTTAAGGCCCACTCAAAGCCCGGTTCGTCTGAGGCCCATTATTTTTTTCGTGAAAAATAATAAAATTTTAGTAAAAAAAATTAAAAAAAAAAAATAGTGAAGCTCGCCCAAGCCCGAGGCCAGACCCAAGCCCACTGGGCCAGTTCGCTATGGCCGAATATCCTTGGCTAGGGCCAGGGTCTGGGCCTAATTTTTTGGCCAGCGGCCTGACTCGAATTTTGACGGGAGCCCGCAAGGCCCGACATGGGCCGGGTTAGATTTACACTTCTAATTAGGTGTCGGTAGCAAATTAAAAATGAAATATATATATATTACCTATATTTATCCCCAAAAATGTTTGGGATCGCTTTTTTTGGGGGTTCCATGACCCATAATTTGATCTTGGTCCTTGATATGTGTGGGGGATCCACTTACATATGTGTGGGCCCCACATTATGAGTGATTTTTTTAGAGTGAGAGTTGTGGGGTCCATGTATGCGTGGGGTCTCTATTACAATTGATTTTATCCCTTAAATTATTTTTATTTTTGGGTTAATTTTACTTTGGATAAATTACAAACACATCTCCTAAGGTTTACTTAAATTACAAATTATCACCTGTAATTTTAGAAATTACATTATACCTCCTAAGGTTTTTAATTTCATAATAAATAGGTCATTTTATTAATAAACTATCAAGTTAATTAATAGTTTTTAATAATGTTAAATTTTTATTTCAATTTATAATTCAGATAATTTTATTATTGTATAAGTGAATAGGTAGAAATTTCACTTTTTTAATTAATTTTGTTAAATAAAAAATTCTAACAAGGAGCTATTTGTAATTTTTCAAACTACAGAGGGCAATTCGTATTTTAAGGAAACCTGAAGAAATGTATTTGTAATTAATCCATTAACTTTTTATCCCTTAAATTATTTTTATTTTTTGGGAAATACCACTTCTGGATAAATATATAATATTTTTAGATTAGTGAGAAATTTTACATAAATTAAAGTATAAAATTATAAAGATTTTTCATTAATTAGTAAGTAATTTTTGAAAAGACCACTACACAGTGATTTTCCCTTTATTTTTCCTATTTCATTTCTAAACTCTATCAATTTTGTATATTTAGTTTCTAAAGATTTAAATTTTTATAAAGACGCTTATAACAAAATAAAATTTTAATCTTGTCAATTTAATTTTTTTTTTTTTCAATCTATATCATTCGTTTATTTTTATTAAGTAAAATTGACCCAAAAAATAATATTTTAATCATTAAACTCAGTGTAGATACAGAAAAATTGTATTTCCACACATCATTTACTTTGAGTGTACATTCCGTTTAGTTCACACGCTTAATTCACACATAAGCACATACAACAATTATTCCAAGAATATCCTTTCATGATGAACAAATCAAAAGTGTACACAGACCCTTGTTCAGGGCTGGCTTAAGTATCCATGAGGCCTAGAGCAAAATTTTATCGCGAGAGGAAATATTATTTTGCCCTCCAAATTTTTACGTATTTTTCAATTTGGCCCCTGTATTTCGATTAATATCAATTTTACACCCAAATTTTAGAAATTTTGATCAATTTGGCCCTTGCCGTCACATTCTTTCTAGAATTGGACCGAATGTGCTGTCATGGCACCAAAATTCATTTGGAATTTCATTTTACCCCCCAAACTATACCTTAAAAATAAATTTGCCCCTAAATATAAAAAAATTAAATTTAAAATAATATATAATTTGGAAAAAAAATATATATAAAAATTCTCATTTACAATGATCTTGAGATTATGAAGTATGGATAATTCGACGAACATGTCGAACCCGTACCGGACACTAATATATACAAGTTACCTCACAATATCACGTAAATTCTTACAAATATGCAAAAGTTGTGATTTCTCAAATTGCATAAGCATCTGAGCTGCGATGAACATTTCTTAGCAACCATTTCTGAGAGAGGGATGGGGGGAGGGGAGGGAAGCCGCCGAGGCGGTGGTGGGTTGGCCGTAAGAGAGGGATGGGAGACGAGTGACGGCGAGAGAGGAAGGAAGGGAGATGAGCGGCAGCGAGAGATGGAGGAAAAGAGACCAGCGGCGAAGGCGGTGGTGGATCGGCAGTAAAAGAGAGTGGGGGGAGGCGAGTGGAGGAGGCAGTGGTGGAACGACAGTAAGAGAGGGAAGGGAGGTGTGACGCCCCAAATTTTGATAATATTATACAATGATGCACCGGGGTTTAACTAACGGATACTCATTATTTTTAAGCACAAAATACAAATAGTTACACTAAAAGAAAATATTAATAATAGTTACAGATAAAATTCTTCAAGTCTTTAAATACAGATCAGTTCCTTGATACAAAAAGATTAACCAAAATACAGAAAATATAAAATCTAATATCTATGGCAGCCATGGTTCCGCAAAGCTTTTAGGAATTTCGTTCTCGGTGTAAAACTCGTCTTCACCTGGCATAAAACGCCGTGAGCTTGTAATGCCCAGTAAACGCAAACACCCCAACCCTTTTCCCATTTCAAATACACAAGTAACATAACGGCACGATCATAACATACAACGAAAGCAATAATTAAGCAGAACTTATAATTAAATTTCGGTTTTCATGAATAATAGTCAACTTTAGTTAGTTCTAGGCAACTCTCCGCAGAATGCCATTCCTACCCAACCACTAACACTGGCCATGGGCAATTCTGACTCCCCCTTGGTTAATACAATATCAATGCGTTGCTTACCACATAACCACCAGTGTGTCGCTTACCGCACAATTACCAATGATGCCCACGCACCTAGGTTACATACCCGAGTAGTGACATCACGGTCTACCCCAAGGGAACGGGCTTCCACGGATACTCTCCCTGTGTGAGACCCTCACTGCCACCCTTATGCCTCTCATTTCCATTAAGCATCTAGAATACCTCCCGTGCCATGTTAGGGTTCGAAAACACACTTGCGCAAGACTTTATGTTAATTTACATATATTAATATATCATATAGTTAGTGATATAGTTAGTGCTCCATTATGGTATAATGCTCTAGTGCTCCATTATGGTATAGTGCTCCATTATGGCTCCATTTATGGCTCTATTGTATCTCATTTCTCTCTATAAAAGAGAGCTCTTGTAAGAACATTATAAATCAATCAATATAAATCAATAATATCAATACATTAATTTCCTACACTTTACAAAAATGAAACACATTCCACTATATCATACTCTTGAATCCATTGTTCATTATCTCATAAAATTCAATATAATGATCGCAACCCATTACCATCCCGTTTGGTTTCCCCTTTATTAAGTGCATTATGTTTTCAGTTATAGCAAAGCATGGTCAGTATAATTACGAATCCAAACTAAACAACAAGTAATTTATTCATGGGAAAGCAAATTCACAATTTATCATAGATTACATATCGATACTAAAAACATTCAAGAAATATAGAATATAAGAGTTGCAAACCAAATAAGAGCATGTTAACACAAATTTTCAGATTTCCAGATTTGAACCAGTTTGAAAATAATTATGAAAAAAATACTTTTATTAGCCCAAAGTACCTGGCCTCATGTGAGTTTGTAGATAAATAAGTCTAGTTTCAAACTCAAATTACAAAAGTAGGATAGGTATTTTAGATTTTAAGATAATTCAGAATTACCAAGATCTGTCCAGATTCGTTGATTGTTACACAAATCGGTTTTTGTCTCAAACCCTTTACTATCTTGAGTTCAAATTTTTTTTAGCTAAAATATAACACCAAGATTAAGATTATGACATAAAATTGGACTCGATATTATTTTTCTGGAATTTTATAAAAATAGAGAAAGTTGGCTATTTTTCTGGTTCTGTGAGTAGCAAACTTAGAAAAATTATTTAGGTTATAAAAATACATCATTAGGTCCTATCAAAATTATCACATACTCTAGACATACCAAATATTACACCATAAAAACAGATTTTGAGTTTATGGAGTTTTGATAGGAAAATAAATTCAAGAGAGGGAAAAGATTTGCTGCTAGAAATTTAAGAAAGAAAGAGAAGCATACCATTTCTTGATTAATACACATTTATACAAGAGTGTAGGCCTAGACTACAACATATATATATATATATAAAGAGCATGTATTAGGAGGGGAAAAACAAGTGGTAAAAGAACTTGAGAGAAGAGGTGATGTAGGTTTACCTTTGTTGTAGAAGACTCAACAAAATTCTTCTTTTTTTTCTTCTCTTCTCTCTCTCTCTCTCTCTCTTTTCAATATCACTCTCTCTCACTCCTTTAATGCATGGCTAAAAATGTGTAAAATCAGGAGGAGAAGTGTGCATATATAGAGAAAGGAATGGAAGGTTTCTTAGGGATTAAGTTTCCTAAGTTCAAATTGTCAAAGTTGCCATTATGGCCCTTTCATCCATCACATGGTCAACAACTTGGGCTCCAAGACATATATACATATATATATATATAAAAGATATTTGTATTTATAAACATAAAATAATAGGCACAATTACATTAATTAATAAAATATTACAATTAATGGTTGGAATGAAATAAAATAGAAGTATATAGGGACCAAGTCTAAATTTATGAAACCTTGATATATGTTATTAATATACTAACATTAGAAAATAGTTAAAATAATAAATTTGGATCCCGTTAAATTAAAGTGCAAACAAAGGCGAGAAACAGAGCAAAAACAGCATTACTGGGAGTTAAGATTTTTATAGTGATTAATCTATAATTATCAAGTCTAATAATTAATAATAGGGTTTTAAACATGATTATTAATCTACGGGATCGATTAGGGTTTACTCAAATTAATTCGCGATGCTTTCTGATTCTAGGGTTTAAAACACAATTAAGCAAAAATTCAAGGGCTTTATTGAAATAAACTCAAGGTTAGGGATTTAACGGTAATTACAAAATTTAGGGTCTCTACAGGAGGTGAGCGGCAGAGGCGCTCTATTGCAAGAATGAGTTAGAGAGAGAAAGAGAGAGAGAGACAGAGAGACATAGAGTAGAGGGAAGAGAGAGAGTATAGAGAGAGAATGGGCTGAAAAATATGTGTGAATAACCGTATTAACATATATATATATAATGAGTAGTTTGATCTTTTTACACTAGCTTATTCCTATGGACAAGGTATTTTTATGCTTGAATTTACCGACAACAAAAAATTTAAATTTAAATTTAAATTTTTGACCTAAGCGTCATTTAATTAATTGTATATATAGATGTGTCTGTACGTAGATTGATATATATATATAATAAAAAAAATAATTAAAGTACTGAGGAGGTAGTAAGCCCACGTGGGTGGGGCTGCCCCATCCCAATCAACTTTATTTAGTTTCTTGATTATATCAAGAGTATTCTGATCTACTGTCATCAGTGCATATACGCCAGTAAACTTGATCCTTAGATCAAGCTTTATTGTATTTAGGACCCGAATTTGTTATAACCCTTTGCACACCTATTAGTGGGTGCAGATATTAACTTTAGGAAAGTGACTAAGCAACGCAACTTGAAGCACCAATTTTCTATTCTACATAGACAAGATCATGCCAAGTTTTGAAGACCCAAAGACCACCAACTGAAGAATTCAATACAAATGTCTCCAACAGTTTGTTTGACCTTAGTTCGTTGAACAAAACACGAATGCTAAAAAGAAATAAAGATTGTAGAAGGAGGTAGCAGAGGTGGTGGTCGCGGTGGCGGAAAAAGCTACGATGGTGGTGGTCGTGGTGGTGGAAGAAGCTGCAAATGTGGTAGTTGCGGTGGCAAGAGATGCTACGTGGTGACAATTGTGACTGTGGGGGTCGCAAGGTGGTGACCATAGCGATGGGGTTGTGGAGGTGGTAGTGGTGGTGGTGGTTGAGGAGGAGGTGATGACGGCTGCAATAGTTGGAAATGCAGGAGTTAGGGTTTGAAAGATTTTGTGTGTAAGGAGAAAATATGATGTTATTGATAAGGGTATGGATGTAAAAAATACCTAGTGAATCAAAGAATTGAACCAACACAACCTCTTTAGGTTGGGTTAGTTTTTTAGTACATTGATTTGGTTTTGGATATTTAAATTATCAACCTGATAAGGTTAGGTTGTTCTTGATTTAGTTGAAAAAACTGATTATCTACGAAATGTGTGTTTTAGCTTCTATTTTTGAGAAAATTTCATTTTCACCCCCTATACTTTTTCTAGATTTTCACTAACACCCCTAGACTTCGAATAATTTCAATTTTACCCCCAAAGTTTTTGAAATCGTATCATTTTTACCCCTACCGTCACATTTGTAACAGAAAAAGTTTTTTAAAAAATTACATTTTGGCCCCAAATTTTAAAAGAAAAATGCAAACACACCCCTCCCTACCCAAACTCACTATCTCTTCTCTTCCTCTAATTTTTTCCTCTCATCCGCCTTCGCAAGCGTTGCCACCACCACCACCACAATCACTCAATTCTCCAACCCAACTTCTCTTAAATCCAAATTCACTCACTCAATATATATATACATATATATGTATACATATCATCTCTTCATAAACTTCTCTCAATCCTAAATTTGCTCACTCAATATTCTCGCAAACCCATATCAATTATCTATCTATATATATAAATATCATCTCTCCATCAACTTCATCACCTTCATCAATTTCACTAACATCACCACCCAAACCACCAACTTCATTGCCACTGAACTCCATTGACACATGCGATATACATTCATAAATGTCCTATCCTGAATCTACAACATGTGTTATTAGTAATCAAAAGATGGAAGTTGAACAGATATTTAAATGCCCTAACGACTTACATCTTTCCAAGTCATTTATTGGTTACAAAAAAATGAGTCTAGCTCAATACAGTTAAAGCCCTTGGCTATACAAATTAAATACAACAAAAATGAGCCATTGCTCCAAGTCTCTCCAAACTACTATCTTGGTGAAGGCATGTCACCAGCACCTGAAAATGGTTTCTCCCAATTGGGTGAGCCAAATCCCATAAGAAACAATCTAACACAATATATGAATCTTAACAAAGATATAATCATGAAATACATGTCTAATACCCATTTTAGAATCAATCAGATCTTACACGACCATAATATGCCAAATTCTTTTATTCCAGTCTGTCTTATCTCAATTTCATTAATATCAATTCATGAGTCAGGTTCATTATTATCCGGATGACCCAACTAAGACTACAACTCAGTGATTCTTAAGCATACATAATCAGTACACAACACTTCAATTTGCCATTTTACGAAAATTTTGTCCGCGAAAATTGACACCTATGTATACGTGCGGTTTTCAAGAGTTATACCTAGGACACACAGACCAACTTAATTCAATGGAGTCCATCCCTTTTATCCTCCCACATATGGAGTACATCCACTTTCTCCTCCCAAATGTTGGGAAGTTCAAAAATGTTGCTTGTAAAAATAAAGCATGTGCAATAAATTTATTTTGAGTGCAATCATATCATATATAGTTTAGATCAGGGCAAATTACATCCGTAATCCCTGTATTTTGCTCCTTATGTTATTTTGGTCATTTGTCATTTGAATTAGTTGAATTTCGACCCTTTGTTTTAAATTTTGCGTTAATTTAGTCCAATCGATAATGCTAATTTAGATTTTTGAAGCAAAATGATCACTAAATTAGTTTAGATTACTCATCAAGTTGAATAAGTTTATAATTTTGCTTATAAAATTACGGCACATCTTTTATATGCACATTTTTCATCAAAAACACCAAAAATTGTGAACAATTAGACCAAATTCGAATAAAATCATAAATTTAGTATCAAAATTGAGCTAATTAAAATTATATAGACCAAAATGACACAATGATCAAAATATATGGATTACTAGTACAATTTGGCCTTTATATATATATAATTCATTTTTTATCAACTATTTTAGGTTAGGTAGTTTTCCTTGTGTAAGAAGTATAAACTTATATGCTTTTTGGTTTAGCAAATTTACCTGGTCCCTAGCACTGGTCTTGGCGAATGGTGATCTTGGATTGTTTAAAGTGTAGATAGAGTAAAATCCTTGATACACCTCAGTATCATCATCTTGCTCTCTAATTATCTTTGAAGGTGAGACTAAAAGAACTTACAAGTTGTTAGCCCATTCCAACACTTGAATTGTTCCTCACCAGACAATCACAATGTCTCTCCTCCCCAACTTAGCCATCCCTTCATCTGTGGCCACTGCAACATATCCCATCCAGTTTGATTCTGAAGAAAAGATGAATCTCTTATTCCATACTTTCAATGTACAAGCTATCCTTATATATATATAGCTATATCTATACCTATATAAGAGATATGTATCTAAACCACATGTGCTAATTACTTGTAACTGTTTAACAAACTAACAAACTAGCTAACTGATATTTGTTTAAACTGATGTAGTCACATAGACTGAGTTGCAGCTCGGCTTCATCACTGAACTAGAACATGAGTTGAGCTGTGAGCTATGCTTGGGCTTTGATGGAATATCCTCAACATTCCCCTTCAAGCTAATGGGGTGAGTGAACGCCATGAGCTTGTCTTTGAGATACAAAAATCTAGAGACAGAGAGAGGTTTAGTAAAGATGTTAGCCAACTGGTCAATAGTTGGAATATACTTAAGAACCAGCCTTTTAGCAAGAACTTGATCTCGAGCAAAGTGGCGATCCGCTTCAATGTGTTTAGACCTGGTATGAAATACTGGATTGGATGCTAAAGCAATAGCAAAGACATTGTCACACCATAGAGTAGTAAGCACATGGGAGGAAATAGATAAGTTAGTCAGGAGCATGCTTGTCACACCCCAAACCCGAGTATGACTGACCGTGGCCCACAGGGCCTTAGCCCAAGGCACATGTAAGCCTAAGCACGAATCTATAATCACATTGAACAACTAAACAATAGTCCAATAATAAATAACCAAAACTCAATCCAGTGACATGCCACAATTATAAACGGAAAAACCAACTGTAATCAAAACCATCCAAACTTATGGGATATAAACTGCCCATATATCAAAATAATCCTAAATGAACCCCAATAAAAATAAAAATAAATATGCACAAACTTGACATAACACTCTAAAACAAAATAAATAAATGTCCTAGAGGTCCATGTAATTGAGTCCCTGCTATGCCATGAGTCCACTCTAAGTCCTTCTAATACCTGGAAATGATAAACAACTTAGTCAGCTGATAGCTCAGTGAGTAGCAACATGAATAGTATATACAGTTTTGAAAACATGGATCAATTCCAAAATAAGATATATATCACAGAAACTAGATTGGCATACAGTTTGGTAAAGACAATCTGTTTCAAAAAGAAGGTTCCACAGTTCAACAGTTAAAATACTCATGTCTCTCAAGAACATGATAAATGACATTTTCCACTTAAAACAGATTACAACATGAATACCAATAATTTTCTGGGTACCAAGAAATAACAAGTAACATGCCACACAGTTCTCAAGGCTATAAGCCCCGTTGGATCCAATACTGAACTAAGAGTCATTCTCAAGGTGGCAACCCGGGCCTTTTCTCTAAGACGATCCGATTGAAGGTCACATAGCCTAATCTAGGTCTTTTCCTTACAAGCGTTGAACACTAGAGTCATCACGGCCCAACCCGGATCTGTTCCCTAGTGGTCCGAGTCATCACACATAGTGGAATAATTTTCCTGGACTACAATATACAGATGGTCCCAATAATCAATACACATCAGTTTTGCAAAACATAGTAGTTCACCATTATAAACATGAGACCAAAACAAATAGTTTACAGTATGCCAAATTCACACATGTTTTAGAAATAATTTGATTCCATTGATAATATAATAATTTATCAAAACAGTTTAGTCCTAAAACAATAATTTAATTTTCCAACAATTCAGGGTAGGGGAACAATTATAAAAATATGAAGCATGAAACTAGTCACCTGAAAACGAAATAATATAATCTTCAAATAGAGTATGAAAATCCAACTAGTGTCTTGAACCAAGTATGAAGACTACACGTCATTACTAATTTAAAAATACTAAAGAGAATAATAAACTAAGTACCCCACACTAAAGCGCACTAACACAACTCAACCCCACTCACCATTACTCTTAAATAATACCTAAGTTCATGTTCTTCAAGGTCTAAAATTACCCAAGACATGGGTTCCGATCGAAACTTAACTAAAAGTAACTTTAAGATAAAACAGAGTTTTAAACAACTTTTCCCAATCTATTCGCTAACTTTGAAAATTAAAAACCCACTCCATACTGTTCGAAAAATTCCAAAACCATCCAGATATCAACTAAGATATCCTAAGTTTCAAATCCAATTGGTTTTACTTGATTTACTTCTGAAAATAATTATTTACAATTAATTATATCCAAACAGGTTGTTTTCTGCATCACTTTAAAGAAATTGACGGTTCTCTTAGTATACATGAGAAATCAATGCAAGGCCAAAAATGTAAAAAACTAGACTCCTAACTGGTTCTAATGAAGATGATTTGATAATTTTCGGATTTATACCCAAAGAGAACGATACTTCCGAAGTTACTGTTTTAAACCAATTTTCTGGACAGAATTGAACACACCAGTTAATATAGATTTAGACTCCCAAAATTATGCGAAAATTCAGATATGAAATTCAATATGTAATTAATCTACTGTAAAAATTTTAATTTAAAATTCATTCGTTTGATATGATTTCTTGATTTTTAAAGTTTGTGATTCTGTACAGAATTTTTAAACCAAGAATTTCTCCCATTCTTTATACATAAATTTAATTCCTTAGGTTTCTTAACAGGATATCTATATACAAAATATATAAACCTACAACCTCTCCATCAATGAACTAAATAATAATAGAGTAAGGATAAAGAACAAAATCAAAAGGAAGAAGAAAGATAAAGACCTATCACACACCCAAAAATCTTTCTTTGTTTGTAACCCTTTTTTTTCCTTCTTCTTTTCTCTCAACCTTTCTCTCTCTCATGGCTGCCTGCTTGCTGCTGCTATATTGTATTAGGAAACCTAGGGTTACATTATGTATCTAAACAAAAAGGCCCTAAAATATTATCTTTTGTTTTAATTTATTTTCTCTCCCCATTTATTTAAATAAAATAAAAATATTATCAGATCAAAATATGTTTACTAATTTGACACTTAATTTTATTTTTTTATTTTTTTAAATAATAAATCTTGCCTTTAAATTAAAGACTTTCACCATAAATTTATTTTAGATTTTAAAATTAATTAAAAGACCTTCCAAATATTTAATTTACACTTTAGGATTTACTACCAAAATATTTGAGATTGCAAAATAATTATTACTTAATTATTTATTTGATTTGTATATTCGGGTTCTCACAATACCAATCCAAGCCAATTCTGCAGTATGAGCAAGAGATCTATACTCTACTTTAGTAGAAGAGCGAGAGACTGTGGCTTGCTTTTTGGTTGACCAAGACACAAGGTTAAAACCCAAAAATATACAATAACCTAAGGTAGATTTTCTGTCTAAAACATCTCCCCCCCAGTTAGAATCTGAGTAGGCATGAATATCAAAAGAACTTGGAGAATAGATCAAACCATGCCCAATGGTACCCTTAACAAAACGGAGCAGTCTTTTGACTTCAGCAAAATGACCAATTGTGGGAGAATGCATATATTGGCAAAAGTGAATGATTGCCAAAGAGATATTTGGGCGAGTTATAGTGAGATATTGAAGAACACCAACTAGGCTCCGATAGAGAGCAGGATTAGGACATAATGCTGCTGAATCAGAGGCAAGGGAAGGTTTAACTGATATAGGAGATGGACAAGGTTTACAATTAACTAAACCTACCTTATGAAGAATATCATGAGCATACTTCTTTTGAGACAAAACATAGCCAGTGGAAGTTGCTGTGATGGAAATACCCAAAAAATATGACAAATCACCAAGCTCTTTAATAGAAAAGGCAATGTGCATATGATAGATAAGTGATTAAATATGAGAAGCATCATTCCCTGTGTCTAAAATGTCATCCACATAGACCAAAAGAGCAGTGAAAGTAGTGCTGGATTTCTAGATGAACAAAGAAGAGTCACATTTGCTATTATGGAAATCTTGAGAGAAAAGATAGGCTGAAAATGTAGAATACCAAGCCCTGGGTGCCTATTTCAAGCCAAATAAGGCTTTCTTGAGATGACAAACATGATTAGGTTGAGTGGGATGAACAAACCCTGGTGGTTGAAACATAAACACTTCCTCTTCAAGAACTCCGTGAAGAAAGGCATTAGATATATTCAATTGCTTCAAGGGCCACTGATGATGTGTAGCTCAACTTTTCGTGCCCCTTTTCGGAAGACGACAAGCCCTACAGTTCAGACTCCCGTGGTTTTGAATCTGATTTTACAAAGTGCAATGTGAAATAGTAAAAATACAAAAGAGTCCAAATCCGACAATTCTTTTAAAAAATCGATGTTTGAATCAAAAGCCAAAAATGGACTGCTTTGCCAGATTTCAGAGTCGCCACTTAAATATATTTTTTTTGGGAAATTTAGGAAATCCAAGACTCGTGCTATAGGCCATTAGTCTGTCATCACCAAAGTGTCTCGGCTTGGGAACTTAGGTATGAGAAAGGAAGGTCATGAATTGAGCACCCTACTCGCCCGATCAAAGATCGGCCTCTACTAATCATGATATGATTTTTATTTACATTATATGCTCTTGTTATGATTATTAGCTATGTTTACTATGTGATGCACATAAGTATAGACTAATTTGTAAGAGTTGGAACATTTGATTTCATGCTTATTTTTGAAATTGGTTTGTGAATTTGCCACTCAAAAAAAGTGGGCTTAAAATGGATATTTAATCAAACCATCCAAATTCAAGCAACTAGCTTTCATCCACATACATTCAAACAGCTTTATCATTTAATTAATTAGCCTCATGGGAGTATGCTTTGACATGGAAAACAACCACATTCATGCAAGATGCTAAAACATAAAATTACTCACCTAGTACTCCAAGCCAAAACAAAGCAAATTTATTAGAAAAAATATGCATTTTTAATGCAACATGACTAATGCAACTCACACATTATGTATTTTACAAGCTCGGCTATGAGTATGGCATATGATTTCAGTCAAGACATGTAATAAGGCACGTATTCAAATAATGAATTTTGAACATTTGACATCAGGTTAATATGATGAGCCAAACCTTGGATACATGCAAGACAATGGATGAAAAGCATAAGAATGCTAATTTGAAAAATGATGTTTTATACTAACCATCGTAAGCAAGTAAGTAAAGGAAGAAAGACGTGGGGTTGGAAGACATACAACTTATTACATAGTTGCCCTCGTGCAAGAGGGTGCGAATCAAAGTCCAGAAGTGCAAATTAAACTAATTATTACAAAACCGAATGAATAATTAAAATCACTAACTAGCTAACTAGGCTATTACAACAAGGATAACCATGATAAGTAAACTAACTATTTAAGCTAACTAGCTATGATAATTACAAATAAACAATAATAATTAATTAATTACAACATTAATAATTAACAAGACTAATTATAACAAACAATATTAAATAAATTAATTAATTACAACAATGCACAGAGCATTAATACACAAGGTTTGCATGCACAAGGTCCCAATACAGCAGTGTTTGCCTTGGCTTGCTCTGTCTCACTTTCAGCCATTGCCTTATGTTTTCTACAAAAATACACTGTTGACCAAACAGTGATGACCAGTTGGCCCTCAATGAAGCCCGGCCGAGCCTAAAGAAGGCCAGTCGTGCCTTAATTTCATGCCAAATTCTGTTTTGTGCTCTGAAGTGAAAACAGTGTAGACAGAGTGTTTTAGACTCTGTTCATTCCTCTCACACTTATCTGTCTTGGGAAAGCCTCGAGAGAAGGTTAAAATTGTTTTCAAAACCATCAATGAGCAAGTTGATTGCTTGATGATTTCGATGCATAATTTGGACAAAAATCAATAAATGAAATGAACAACGACCACCCCTTCTTCCTATCATGGAGTGAACTCAAAGAGGGATGTAGAGACGCTAAACAACTTAAGGCATCTATAAAATAGTCCTAAACAGATTAAAAACAGTGGCTAAAAATGCATGAAAAGAGCCTAAAATGCTAAACAACAAAGAGAGGAATCAGGTGCTATCAGCGACACACTGATCCCATAACCATATTGATTGGTTGCTCTGTCAAAGTACATCGTCCACATTTTCTCCTCTACTTATAGAATATCTTCATCTGGGAACAAGTATTCCACCGCTTTATCCCCCTCTACTGGGTGATCTGCCAGGAATTCCGTTAAAGCTCTCCCTTTAACCGACTTGCATGTAACATATGTAAGATCAAATTTAGAGAGAAGAAGCAACCAACGGGCAATCCTACCCATAAGTGCTGGTTTCTCAAAGAGATATTTGATGGGATCTAATCTCGAAACCAGGATTACAGAGTGAGCTAACAGGTAGTGCCTTAACTTCCTGGTAGCCCATACCATGGCCAAACAAGATTTCTCAAGGGGAGTGTAACGAGTTTCGTAATCTAGCATTTTCTTGCTTAAGTAATAAACGATTTTCTCCACCTTGGACTTACACTCCTGAGCTAATATACACCCCATGGTTGAGTTTGTCACCGACAGGTACAAAATCAGCAGTTTTCTCGATTCTAGTAGCGATAACACAAGCGGATTCTGTAGGTACTGCTTAACCTGTTCAAAAGCGAACTGACAACGATCGTCCCATTGGAACTTCTTTCCTTTCTTCAGGAGACCAAATA
>CM069909.1:61163566-61228134 GCA_036172215.1 Camellia granthamiana
AACCTATGAGGACAATTACATTACAAGAATGCAAAACAAAGCATAAATGCAATAAACACCTAAAACAATCCGAAAACGGTACTAAATAAGTCCCAAAACATGCTGGAATTAAGACAAAAATGGCTCAAATAGTAAGCTACAACATGGAGCTATGTACGCTAGTGAACAAGACACAAGGAGGGGAGGCTAATCCCTCCAATTTTGGGCTTCAAAATGTGTTTTTAGCCACTGAAATAACTCTGAAAATCATTGTTTGAAAGCTTAATAAAAAGAGTTGTAAAGGTGGAAACACAAGGGTAAAGGCTAGAGAAGCAAGGTGGAAACAAGGTGAACCACCCCTCCACCCTTTAAGGCCTTAAACCAAAAGTTTCAGCTTCAAAATACAGAGTTTATACAGCCCAAAAATAGTAGAAAAATAGTAGGAAAAGAAGCAACTAAAGCAATGAAACAAGCAAAATCTTATACCTCTTGAAGAGAAGAACACTTTTAAGAAATAATTCAACACATACACACCCTCAAAAGCTCAAAGTAGGCTCAAAAGTACCTCAGCTCAAAGATGGTAAGGTTTGGTTAAGAGTGTATAGGCAAAAGCTCAAGAAATTTCAAGATAGAGAGAGAGAATTGTAGAGAGAGAAAATTAATTTTTTCTCTAATTTTTCTAAGCCTCAAAAAACGAATAAGAGGTCCTATATTTATAGAAAAATAGGCCACTCTCTCATAAACATCTATCCATACACGTGGGACCAGATGCAAGCATCTATGCAAACAGTTGGCACAGTTGGTAGAAAATATCTGCAAAAAAAACTTGTGGCCGGCAGGCAAGCAATTCTGGCCGGCAAGGCACAAGGATGGCTGGCAGCCAAAAGGGATGGCCGACAGCCTACAAAAATGGGTCTGCAAGTCCCAACTTTTTTAGGTTTGAAAGGTTGACGTTTTGGTGCAAAAATAAGGCACAAGGTTTGCAGAGTTTTGAGGCTCAGAGCTGTGGCATTCCGCTAAGGGACTTTCAAGCACTTGACAAGCACATACATTCATCATTGGGTGTGCAAGTGATGGTGCCCAAGTTGTAAGGGTAGTAAAAAATGGGGTGTCTACAAGCCCTCATGTCTGAATCTAATGTTGCAACCCTGAAACAAGCAAAGACACCGGTAAATGAATGGAAAGGTCAACGATTAGGATTCATTTTTGAGAAGGGTTGATCTTATTCAATGAACAAGAAACAGAACATGGGGTCAACTAGTAGTTCCAGCAAAAGGAATAGTTGTGCACCAACTTGTCCGGAATGTTGGAAAAATAGCAAGACTAGTCATATGGTAAAAGACTGTCTGTTAAGGCCTCAAAGCACCAACCGATCGATGGTTAGTTCTGCTGGATCTATTTCTCCACCAAAGCCGAATGCAAGAACTACTGCAGGTTGAGAAACTCTAAGGCAAGGAAGGGTGTTTGCACTTATGCCGAGTGATGTACAGAACACTTAATCCGTGGTGTTAGGTATACTCCTTATCTGCGCTTAAAATGCCTATTTATTGATTGACTTAGGATCTATATACTCTTTTGTATCGCATGCTTTCTAGAAAATTAACTACACCTTTAGAACCAATGAATTATTTGCTAGCTATGTCTACACCTTCTGAGGGATCTATGACTTGCGCTTATGTGTATCCTGCATCTGCTATTGTGATTGGAGATATGATATTATATGTCTACTTGATGCCTTTGACCATTGATCATTTTGATGTCATATTCGGTATGGATTGCTTGACTAAATATCATGCTACTATAGTGTCATGACCCAAACCCGTCCCCAAGGATTTAGCATCGTAACTGGCCAGTAATCAATGATTACCAAAAGCCTGCTTGACAGTAATAACAATAATACACTAATAGGGGCCGGCAGAAGCCTGTACATAATTAAATATAATGTCCAAAGAGCTGTGAGAACTTAAATGAACAAAACAACCTTTTATATACATCTATCCACACATTAAACTTAAGTCCATAACATAACTTGTACGATAGAAAGCATGTTCATAGCGTAAGGAATTAAATCCCAATAACAAAATGGTCAAACGAAAGTGTGGGACAAAACTTCATAACATAAGGTCACACCCACAAGAGGGCAAGGTAAAAACGCTCAAAAGCCTTGACACATGTCGGTTTGGAACCTCACGGTGAGGCAGGGTAGCTGGCTTGACAAAACAGTGGTTCAGGCCGATACCGCTAAGTCTGATCTGTTGCCTGATCACCTACATACATATATATATATAGCAAGCTAAAGCCTAATTAATAACAAATGTTTATGAATGATGTCCTTACAATAATTCCAAACAGTCAATTTCAGTAATGAATCTGTCACACCCCAAACTCGCCCCTAAAAGTTTGGGCATGACCATTACAGAAACGGACGCAAAACCTAATGTAGATAACCTATGGGGCCTGAACGGAAGCATTCAATAACATATAATAGCGTAAAAATAATATCCATTGAGCTATCACTACTATGCCAGGACCGCAGACAAAGCGTAATGCAGATAAATATACAGTGACGTGTAAGTGAAGATAACTATGTACATATACATCTACATTACATACACATGAAACATCATAATAGACATCTATGGTACAAATAAAACTTAACAAAACTCCATATTTGCACGGTCGACACCTAAGAGCTTAGATACTCAAGGCTTGACAACTGGTAACGGAAACCACAGGTTAAGGTTGACCTCCTGGTTGAGTGCCTACAGAAACAGACATAAAATAAAGTGAGTCAAGCTCAGTGAATAATAGTACGTAAATCATGTAATGTTCAATTCAACAGTAAAGTATATATATAACTGCAGCAGTATATGATTAACTACATTCTGTAAATATATCTCAAACAATCATAGTTCTAGTTTTCATAATAGAGCAGCTTTAAGCCCAGTATGTACAGAAGATACAGAATGGCCATATGCCCAAAATAAGAGAACAGCCACCGGCCCAGAAATAACAGAATGCATAAGCGTAATCATTTTCATATTCAGATCAGGTAGGTCCGAAGACCACAACAGGTAGGTCCGAAGACCACAATAAAGTTGGTACCAACAGCCACGATATACACAAATCATCTCATGGTCTATTACAATTAGTCATAATCGTCTCATGTATATCAGAATATTAATAATACTCCTTGATAAGGACGTTATCATTTACCTCGTACCACTCTTGATCCATTATTAACAAAACAGAATAAGTCGGAATACACGAGCATTATTGCTTCTCTTGTTCACTACCAATCAATAGAAGTATTTTACAGATAACAGAACGTTAGTAATGCTGAACAATCTCAATAATTCACATACATTTATTATGTGTGCTCATATCACATTACCAATGATCCTGAACCGTAATCGGAATACAAAATTAAGCCAATTCTTTCCATGTTCACATAGATTACACCAAGTGTTACCATATTGCTGCGGATAACAGAAAATTATTAACAATGATTATTAACGGAAAAGAATGTACATGTGAAGTACTATTACTCACAATGTTTGGCTGCTTGGTCTGCCCCTATAGTTGTCCCTACACAATTTGTAATACACAAAGAAATCGAATCACAAAAACTTATTTCGTTCTTAATTAATTCTCTTTATTCCAATTACACATCACTTTGCACTTCAACATAATTCAAACTAAATCTTTGAATCCCATTTCAACACCCCACAATTGAGTTCATGTCATCCAGATCCTTACTAAATTATTTCCCTAATTTTTCCTTTACTTTATTACATGAATTCCACATTTATAACAAAGTTCATTCGCTAAATTTAAACATAATTTCGAAACATCTCAAAAATCCAATTAAACTTGTACACGTATAATTCAACCCACCAATTCCATGATTCTATGTTTTATTTGGGCAACCTCAGTATTTATCATCACCAATTAATCTAGGGTTTCAAGAACAATGAGGATCTTTAGCAAAAATTCAAACTTCTTAAATCACCACTTTTAATTCCAATTTTCCCAATGATTCTACACCTAGGATTCACAATCCATCATTTAAACTCATCAATTTAACTCCCAACATCACAAACCATAAAACCCCAAATCTCAAGTTTGACACCAAATGTTCAAAACCATAAATTTTGCATTTATATACTCAAAATACAACAATCCATCCATGAATTCAAGTATTGTAAAAGAATAAGGGTCCCTACCTCAAGAATCAAGCAAGGGGCAAAGCTTTGAGACGAATCCCCCAAATCTCGAAATTCCAATCGGTTGAAGTCGTTCATCTTCTTGTCTTCTTCACTTCTTGGTGGAAGGTCTTGCTCAAACCTAAGGGAAATGGAAGTATTTGGGGATCAAAACCCTAGGGTTTTCGGACCTAGGGAGAGAAGAGAAGAAGGGAAAAGGAAAATGGAAGAAATGATCCAAAAATTCGTGTTTAAAGCTGCTGTCCCGTAATTCCCGCTCGAGCGGACCTGTTTTCAGCACAGATCCCGAAACTTCAAACATGCGTAACTCTCCCATCCGGACTCCGTTTTAGGTCGTTCTTGTGCCCAAATTGAAGCCCCGGAAATAAGCTTTCCAACGATTCAAACCTCACATCCAAACTCAAAGTGTGGAAAAAGAAAAGGGCAAATGAGTGACGGTTGGTCGCAAACAAATTATTCAAACTAAAGTTTTGGATCAAATCTTACTCTACCATCATATTACCACCACAATCAGTACCCCAAAATAAAATAAGGAGGTTCCAAATACCTTATTAAAAAAATGCCTCAGACGAACCCACGTGCCTCAAAATTCAAGCTGAACTAGGCGACCCGCTCGAGCGCCCCACCTTGCGCTCGAGCGCTCAGACAAACAAAGCCATCCGCTCGAGCGTCCATTTCTACGCTCGAGCGGGAATCTACAACCCTCAGAATCTCGAGCAGCCTGCAAAAATACTGGGAGTCTCACAAGTCCGCTCGAGCGGCCACTCCTCCGCTCGAGCGGAGGGAGAAATTTCTAGGTCGTCACAGAATCATCAGTTCATAAAGCAGTCTTCATACATTTCAGAGTCATGCAATCAATGTAGTCATACGCGGTACATCCAATAGCAGAACAGTATAGTAGGTCTTAAAAACCGAACAGTCAGTTGATGGCCATCAACACACTAACAGTAGTTCCAAAGATTGAAACTGATAGAGATCTCTGTAGCAGTAGCAGTAGCAGTAACAATAACAGTAACAATAGCAGTAACAGTTGCTATAGATGCCACGAGTACAGTTTACAAAATAGGACACTCATTCATTCAATAAACAGTATCATTTCAGAAAATAGTACATTTAATCGATTAGAAAATAAGTACATTTAAACATAGCTTTACAACATTGTTACTTATAGTAGGCACCTTGAAACACGTGCTAAAATAAACTAAAGAAGCAGTGTTTGACCTAAACAAATAAATTCAATCACAGCAACTCAATACACAACTAATTCATTCAATCGATTCTATTCAGTTTGTTGTTTGCTTAATCGGTGTCCATTCATTGTTCATTCGTTCAATTCTAACTTTTGTTCTATACTTTATTCGTGTTCATAAGATGCAATGCACATGAAAAACACTTTAAAACCATGCAAATGGAGGACCAAAATGTAGAAAAGATGAGCGAAAACAAAACAGGGACTGCCCTTAAAACCGCACGTGCAGGGGCATTGGCCGCACATGCGGAACCTCCACCGCACATGCATCCTGCACGTGCAATTATTTTAGAATGCACAGTCAAACTACCCTATTTTTCGCATGTGCAAGACCCTAGGCTGCACATGCGGTCTTGGGTCTGCTTGATTATGAAAATCTGCTCCAGCTTTAGTCTTCAATTTCATCACATATTGGTCTCAAATTCATTTGATTATGAGTGTAAAGTCTCACATTCATGAAATAAGGAAAGGATTCCTACCTTGGGTGATTAATTTGTAGAAAATTACTTGGTTCTATCCTTCTTCTTCTTTTCTTCTTCTTGAACTCTATCTATCTCTCACTAGAGCTCTCTCACAAGGTATGGGTAATTCTTGACTCCAACAAAGTCCACTATCTCTCTCTCTTTTCTCTTAATATTCAATTTGATGAGTAGACTTAAGGAAAATAATTAATCTCTAATTAATCTTAAGCATTGATAAATTATAGGTTTAACTAATTAAATCAAATTCACTCAAATTAAATTAATCCTTATCGTATATGATCTCAATGGAACTAAATTTAAATAAACTAATGTGAATTAGGCTCTAATTCCCTACCTAATTAGTTGATTCTAACTTGTTAAAATTATTGAATCAAATAGGTTTATATCACATTTTATCTTATCTGTTCACAACAACACAATTCAAATCATCACATGGCAAATCAATAACGCTTCATAACACATAATCACATAATTAACAATAAGCACATAATCAATATAATTAATTTACTTAATTAAGAAACTGGTTGTCACATTCTCTCCCCCTTAGGATGTTTGGTCCTCCAACTCAATTACCTTCCTCTGGAAAGAACATAGGATCAAGTGGGAAGAGGTTCAAATATCTTTTCTTCATATCATATTTCCTTTCCCAAGTTGCATAGATTCCACCATGATTCTGCCAATCCACTTTCACTAACGGCATGTCTTTGTTTCTTAACGTTGGAAGAGGTTGGAAGACATGCACACACGCACGTACGTGTAGACTGCCTGAGAACTCCAGGCTCCGTGCATGGGGGCGAGAATTCATTTGTTCTTTAGCTACTACAGTTCAGACTCGTGTTACGGTTCTGAATCTAATCTCACAAAGTGCAATGTGAGACCGATAAATCACCAAAGAGTCCAAATCTGGCAAATCATTTGGAGAATCGATTTTAATAAAGAAGTGCCAAACAAGGACTGCTTTGCCAAATATAGAGTCGCCACCTAAATATTTTATTTTGAGAAATTTAGGAAACCCAGACTCGTGCCTAAGGTCACGTGTCCGTCATCACCAAAGTTGCCTCGGCTCGGGAACTTGGGTACGGGAGGGAAAGGTCATGCAATGAGCACCCCCGCTCACCCGATCAAAGATCGGCCTTTGCTAACATGATATGTTGTTTTCAAAAACACATGTGTTCTTATTCCGGTTATTAACCTAGAATTACTATGTGATGCGTACAGCATACAAGTATAGACTGGATCACCTAAGTTGGAACAAAACATTTCATGTTCATTTGTTTGAAAACGGTTTAGAGGTGCTACTCTGTAATAACCCGACCCGCGTACATGATTCTGGTATCTTTTCGGTCCTCTATTCTGTGCTTTTGAATGCTTATTGTGAAATTCTGCGTGAAATTATGTTGAATTAAGTGAAACTTGGAAATATGAATTCCTATCTGTTGAACAAGAAAATTATCTGTCGCACTTAAACTGTTTGAATCCAAAATTGGAAGCCTTAGAGACTTAGGTTTTTGAAATTGATTTGATATTTGAAATCTGCATGATTTTAAAGCTATAATGGGATTTTCTGTGGAATTTCAATTTGGGATGCTTAAACGATTAAATTTTTGTCTTATTCACCCTTAAATAAATATCTCTCCATATATATCAAGTTCCTTGACCCATTTGACTTAGAAGCTCCATTTCCTGGAGGAAAAAAAAATTAGAGAAGGGTTTTGAGAAGTGGGGAAAGACAAGATCATCAAAGAAGTAAAGAATTGAAAGTTTAAAGAGAGATCTAAATAGTGAAGTTCAAGGTAAGCCTAAGTTTCCCAAATCAATCCTTTCTTTTTAATTTGGAGAAGGAATTGCATAATATGGTGTAACCTAGAATTGCATTAGAGAATTGGATGGGTGTGTTGATCTCTTGGGTAACAATAATGCTATTATTTGATGATTTCACTTAATATGGGTCACCTAAGAAGAAATCTACAACTCATGTCTTGAATTACCATGCTGATACTTGTGTAAATATATGGCTATACATGTGTGTATGTGTATGTGTATGTGATAGAAATAGATTGTGGTGGTGAATAATTGAAGTAAATCAACTCCATGTTCAAGTGGTTGTGTTTATAGTCTTGTTTACCTAATTTTTGAACCATGTTTTGGTATGTAAAGAAGCTATTTTGGACCTCATGGATGATCACCAAAGAAGGGGATTTTGTATGATTTTCGGACTGCCAAACAGGGGCCAGACCGCACGTGCGGAGGTCGTGGCCGCGCACATGCAGAGAAGAGGGGAAAAAACTGGGTTGGCTACTGTTTTTGGCCGCTCGAGCAGAGAGAAGGGACCGCACGCGCGGTGCATGTCCGCACGAGCGGAGAGGGTGGCCACACGTGCGGCCCAGGTTAGAAATCCCGTTCACTCCGTTTTACGTGCTTAACCCTCAGCTCTTCTCAGAATTTGTGTTTGATACCTTTTGATGACTGTACATGTAATTGGAATGTAATAACGCAAGAAATGGTTTAACAAGAGAAAGAAACTAATGTGTGTTATCTATGTGTGTAGGACACACCACAGGAGGAACCACCGCTCCGCAACAACACTGTGAGTCATAATACACCGAATGTACATTTATTTACTGTTAATATCTGCTACTAAGGTTCTGTTTTCCGACAATTACGACATTAACATATGTGTTGATTGGAACTCGGTGGAAATGTAATGTTAAAAGGATTATGTACATTTCTGTACATTTCTGGGCCGAAAGGTTATTTAGTATACTTCTGAGCCGAAAGGCTGTTCTATACATTTCTGGCCAAAAGGCTATTCTGCATGCTTCTGGGCTGAAAGGCTATTCTGTACATTTCTGGGCCGAAAGGCTGTTCAGTATACTTCTGGGCCGAAAGGCTGTTCTGTATTTCTGGGCCAGTAGGCCATTCTGTTATAATTGTAATACTAGGCCCAAGGCCGTTCTGAAAGTAAAACAATATCAGACTCACTATTTGGATTTCATTTTTGTGAATGCACTGTTATGCATTGTGGTTAAAGTTGGTTATTAAACTGCTTAAGTATTATTATTCACTGACCTTGTCTCACTCTATAATTTTTTCTGATTCTGTAGGTAATCAACTTGGAGGTCAGTCCTAGCATCAATATCATCTATCCTTTGTCAACTTGAGGACAACCAGGCACTTGGAGAAGCCCTTTGCATGCTAGTGCAGTTTTGCTAGACTTTGTCATTTTGTACTAATGTTTTGTTGGTCAAAGTTGATTGTATCTAATGTTTTGTTGTATGCCCAACCTCTGGGCTGGACTTGTATTCTTTTGTGTATGTAACTTAATCTCGGATGCATGTTCACTATATGTTTATTTCCGAGTCGTGGTCCTGGCATATTTGTAGTCGCTCAATGGATGTGTCTGCATGTTATTATATTATATTAACGCTTCCATTCAGGCCCCGAAGATCATATATAGCAAGATAAGTGTCTGTTTTTTATTAGGTCATGCCCAAACTTTTAGGGGCGAGTTAGGGGTGTGACATACTCGCAAGTAGGCTAAGACATGGATTTTGCCACCCTCAAGTGGGCTTAGAAAACAATGATTTTGCCACTCTCAAGTTAGCTTAAAACACACAGTTTGATGAATTGTTCCAATTCAAGTAATACAACCTTCACCCACAGGCATTCAAGCAGTTAATCTGTTAAGCAGTTACGCTCATGGCAAACATGCTAACATGGCAACATACACATCTCATGCAGTATGCTAAAGCGTAAACACTCACAATGTACTCCGAGCCAAAACAGAGAACTAGTTAGAAATCATGCATGATTCTAGTTTGTGTTAAGATGGCTAATGCAACACATGCAAAAATGCAATTAAGATAGGCTCGGCTATTCTAAAATGTCATGTGAATGCAACTTGATAAAATGCTGTTGAACACGTATTCAAGTAAAAGTATTGAAATACAATGCAATTAGTATGATGCACCGAGCCCGGTGCATGCAATGCAGATGAATGAGTGCACGCATGCGAAGCATAAGGATGCTAATTGAAACATATCCCTAAACTAACCATCGAAAGCAGTTAAGTAAAAGGAAGAAAGAAATGGGGATTGGAAGACATGTATCACACACACGCACACTTATTACAACAGTTGGCTCTCGAGAGAGAGAGTCCGAATAAAAGCTAACTAGCTAATCTAAGCTAATTAAACTAATTATTACAAAACAAGTTCATTAACTAACAAGTTAACTAACTAGTTATTACAACACAAATAAAGAGCTAAATGCATTAACTACTTAAGCACAGAACAAAAGCATAAACTATCTAAGGAAAGAAGTAAAAAGAGGTCCTCGGGATGAGGAGTGCATGCATGCTTGGTCGCCTCATTTGGAAATCCATCGCGATGCCCCAACTTGCCTCTGTTTGCAATTGTTCTTAGAATCTTGCCCAAACTCCCAGATAGCTTCTAACTCACCTTGGGGACCCTCAGGAGGGTGGCTCAACAGTTGTTGATGTTGCAAACCACCTGCCGGCCACTTGCCATAGTTGCAGACCAAAAAAAGTAGTCGGCCAGCTAGTTTTCTTGGTTGGCCGACCAGTTTTTGCTGCACTTCTCCAGTTTGCTGTAACAGAGAGCAAGAAAAGGCATGGCAATGTATTTGCAAGGTATGTGTGCACAACCATCCTCTCTATCATTTCATAAGCTCAAGGGAGTGTGGTTCTCGACCCTCGGGCCACCAATCACGCATCTCGATGCATGATGGCCGAGAAGCCAAATTGCACAATTCAATGTAAAATGAATGCACAAATAAACACATAAAGCCTTGAACTCTATCCTGTATGATCAAGAGGGTCGGCAACCGAGAAATGAGGCATGTTTCATCACTTCAAGTATAAAACGTCTCTCGTTTCGCGTGTTTGGACTAACACCTATCCAAACACATGCAAAGCAACTCAAGCATTCTAAACATAATATAAGGCATGCATACACAATGCAAATGGCATGCACTCAATGCAATGCAACATGGCATACACAATGCAAAGAACAACATGGCATACTCAATGCAATGTAACATAAGCATTCAAACAACATGCAAACAAACATGCTAAGTGGACTTAAACCAAATGTGGACAGACCTCAGCCATGCCCAAAACAGTGGCCATAATGATGAAACTAAGGCATGAAGATCAAGACAAACATGCTCAATGCAATGGCCCATCAACCAAGCTTAAGAGTACAACCCTCAAGAGTGCTCAAGGAGTGACAAATGTGGAAGTGCAACAACACTATATGCACTTAAATAAGGTTTGAAATGATGCCAAATCATTCAATCAACACAAGTATAGCATACTAGAGTCCTTAAGGCATAAGGCTAGTAAGGAAGACTACAAAGGGGGCATGCAATACGTGGCACAAATGCATGAACCAAACACAAACAGAGCTCAAGTTGGTCAAGACAATGACCAAAACATGCTAAGATGGGATCTCAAAGGCCTAAGCATGCATGCATACATATTGGTCCATAAGCTAGGCAACAATGCACAACCCCTAGAGGCCCTCAAAGGGTGAAAGAAGTAGGAATATGGAAATTCTATATGCTCTGAAATTCCATGTGAAATGATGCCAAATTATCCAAACAAAACAAATCAAGCATGCTATGAAGCTCAAAGCTTGAAACTAGCATAGGCATTTGTACTATAGCTATGCAAAACATGAAGCATATGGCCAAGGTAACCTAAAACAATCCTAGAACATGCCAAAATGAGTCTAAAACATGCATGGAAGGAAGCCAAAACATGCTAGCATGAAGGGCATAAAGCATGGAATATGCAAGGCCAAAAGGGAGGGTTACACTACACCTACCAAGACCAAGCATGGGATGGCTTCGCTAACAAAAATCAGAGTTATATTATGGTAAAATAACCCCAAAAATACATTGAAATGATAGCCCCCAAGCTTAGGCATGAAGGCATACGCAATGGCTCATGTTAAGGCATAAAACACAAACTCTCCAAAGCATGGAAAGAGTGAAAAATGTGAGTGCATGAACATGAAACATGCACTGAAATCTCATAACAAATGATGCCAAGTCATTCAAATAGGCCAAGCAATGCATGCCAGTGGACTTGATACTCAAAGCTAACAAGCTAGAATGCACTTTGGCTATACAAAGCATGGCATGCATGACCAAAACAACACAAATAAGAGCTTAAGAATGCTAAAAAAATGAACAAAATCTTCTTAGAGTTAAGCCAAAATCATGTTAGAATGATGGTCTAAAGCATGATACACATTAGGCTAGTAAATAGAAATGCACTGCAAGTGCATGGAGCATGCATGGGGCCATCAAACCAACTCAAAATAGATCTAAGGCATGTTAAAACAACACCAAAAACCTACTGAGATGGACTCAAAACATGCTAGAAAGACATGTTACTTCATGAGGCATGCAAGACTAGTTTGCAAAATTTACACTACAAGTGTATAAAGCATGCATGATGTGACTAAACCAAATCAAAATAGTGGTATGCCATGTCAAACTAACCCCAAATAAATGCTAATATGGAGCCAACATAAGCTTAACAAACATGCACAAACATGAGGCAAATAAGGCAAGCATACAAAACACAAGGAGAAGGGATGACCCTCTCCTATTTGGGACCTCAAAACACCATTTCCACCACTAAAATTCCTCTGAGTTTTAGTGGTGAGAAGGTCAAAACAAGGTGATCCCAATAGCTTAAAAGAAAGGTTCAAAACAAGACCTAACATGGCATAAGAGGGGGTAGACTACCCCCAACACCAACAAGACCTTAAACAAACATGTTAAGCATGCAAAATTAGAACTTTTTTTAGTTTAAAGTCAATCCAAAATAAGCATGCAAATATGTCCAAAAGCTTAAACTAAAACAAGAGTTTTAAGGGTTAGAAGCTCACCCTTGACGAACACCGTCAAAGCTGCAACTCTAGCACTCTTTTTGAACCAAAACCAGTCCAAAAACTTCAAAAACAACTTCAAGGGACCTCAACTCCAAGAGTATGGTGTTTCATTATGTGTTTGTGTGTTAAAGTGTGATAAAAAGGCACTTTTGAAGCACAAATGTGAAGGAAGGAGCAAGATAGAGACAAATGTGTATCTATATCTCTCAAGCACAAAATTCTGAACCTGGAGATGGAGGGGAGAGGTTCTTTTATATAGAGAAACAAAGGTTAAGCTTGTTGAACAAGCTTAAGGTCTAAAGCCATCCCTCCATACATATGGAGGATCACTTCTGTGCCCTCCAGCTATTACAGTTGGCTAAAAAATATCTCAAAAAAGGTGATGGAAAGCTACCAACCACTTGAAGTGGTTGGCCAGCTACTTACACTGGTCGGCCAACCAGTGGAAGTGGTCGACCAGAGAAGAAAGTGGTCGGCCATGGGGGGGAGATGTTCTGCAGCATGAAAGCAAGGCAGCGGTGTGGTGGCGGACCAGAAAAGGAGGTCCAAAGACCAAGAAAACCAGTTGGCCGACCAAAAAACTGGCTGGCAGGAAGGAAAGTGGTCTCCAAGGGGAAAAACTAGTCTCCCACCCTTGTACCACCTCCCAAACAAGGAAAACAAGGTTTTTACAAAAAACAAAACCGAAAAGGATGCAAGACAAGAGTCCGGGAGGCAAGGCGCACAGCCGGGAGCCTCAAAAACTAGTCTACGGGCACCAAAAGTGGTCTACGACCACAGAGGTGGTCTCCCAGATCACAGTGGCCCTCTAGGCCAAGGCAGCAAGGCATGGTTTGAAAACCAAGCCAAACGGAGAACATTAAGCGGTCCCGAGACAAGGCACGCGGCCGAAGGCTCAGAAAATCGGAAACTAGTCTCCAAGTGAGAAAAGTGGTCTACAACCACAAAAGGATGGTCTACAAGACCTCTCCCTCCCTCCAGGGAAGAGAAAACAATATTCGGTCCACAAACCAAGCTAAAGCACAAAGAGTTCAGAGGCCCGGAGGCAAGGCTCTCAGCCAAAAACTCTGGAAACTCGAAACGAGCTCAAACATGCATAATCACCGAGCGCTCAATCGATGACATCTGAGTCTTAAGGTCGGTCAAAAATGGGGTGTCTACAACATGCTTATTACAACATTGTGCCCTCTCGAAGGAGGGTCCGAATAAATAAGCTAAGCTAATCTAAGCTATGCTAATTTTTTACAAAACAACTGATTAACTATTCTAGCTAATTAATTATTTCAACACAATACTCATTAAGTAAAATAATCGAATTGAATAATTACCTATTCTGACTAATTGAAGCAATTAAATAGAAATGGCCTCGAGGGCGAGGGATGCATGCATGCTCGGTTGGCTTCCTCATGAAAAATCCATCACCTTGCCTTTAGATGCCTCTATTTGCATTTCTTTGAACCACTAAAAATTGTACCAATTTCTAGAATAACTCTACTTCAACACAGGAATACACAGATGCAGAATTCACTGATGGACGATCGGCCACAATTGTTAACGATCGGCCACAATTATTGGCCATCAGCCACTTCTGGTGGCCGGTCGGCCAGCTTTGATGGCCGGTCGGCTGGTACTGGTGGCCGGTCGGCCACTGCTTCCCTGAACTTCCTCCTTTTGCTACAATAGAGAGCAAATAGAGGCAAGGCAATATATTCTCTAAGGAATATGTGTACTGCCACTATCCTTATCATTTCTCAAGCTCAAAGAAGTGTGGCACTCGGCTCTCAAGCCACTAATCAAGCATTTTCAATGCATGATGGCCAAAGAACCAAGCATGTACAAGCTTAATGAATGCACACATATGACTCAAATGGCCACCACCCTATCATGCATGACCAAGGATGACGACGACCAAGAAACGTGGCACGTTTCATCATTTTGAGTATGAAACGCCCCACATTTCTTGTGTTTTGATTAACGTTCGATCCAAACACATGTAATGCAACACAAATGCTTATCTTGCATAAGTTTTACTTGGTTCATTTTGTTTACACATTTTAGCTTACCAATTAGTCCCTTAACCGATTAAGTCCATTGTGAAAGTCCTCTAAATGGAAACATGGTCTAAGCCACAAGTGCCTTGAGCATGAAAGAGGCCTCATGCTTTTGGTTAGTAGAAATCCTCAAGAGAGGGTTAAAACCATTAGGCATGAGAGCATCAGTTTCATGTTTAAGCCGACAAGGGGCTCAAGACCACTTTCAAAAGTAAATTGAAAAAGTGAAGAATAGAGGGACGCTACAGATTTTCAGTGCTAAAATGGCATGAAAATAATGCTCCAACATGCAAGTAACACATGCACAACATGTTCAAAAGCTAAAACAACCAAACTAGTGAAGAGCATTACACTAGAGGCATGCAATACAAATCTCAAAAGGGACCAACAGTCCAAAACAGTCCTAAAACACCCTAAATAGAGTCCTAAAACATGCTTGAAATAAGCTAAGAATAGCTATATTAAGAGGCAAAAACAATAGCACATGCTAGGCAATTTAGCACAATTGCACTACAAGCATACAAAGCAAAGCTCATGTGATCAAACCAGCTCAAAATAGAGCTTAATTATGCCAAATCAGTAGCTAAAACATGCTGAAATTGAAGCACAAAAGGCTAGAAAAACATGCTCATGTGTTAGGCCACAAACAAGACTCAAAGCAAAACTCTCAAAAGCAATGAAAGAGTGAACTAAGTGAGAGTGTGATAGAGGTATATGCATTGAAATCACATGTGAAATGATGCTATATCATGCGATCATCTCAAGAAAAGCCTGTTAGTGGGCTCAAAACACCGAGCTAGTGAAGCCATTTACACCATAGCCATGCAAAACATGAGCCATACAACCAAGACCACCCAAAATAGAGTTAAAGCATGTCAAAATAGAGCCTAAAACATGCTTGAAATAAGCTAACAGAAGCCACAAAGATATGCTACTTTGTAGTGCTAACTAAGCATGGAAAAGAGAGACAAGGAGGGGAGGCCACCCCCCTCCTATTTTGGACCTAAAAGCAAACTTTTTGCCACAAAAATTCCTTTGGAATTTAGTGGTTTAAAGGCCAAAAAAGGTTGACTTTTAAAGGCTCTAGAAGTAGCACAAAAGGATTCACAAGCCAAAAAGCAAAAGAGGAGGCAACCCCCTAACTCAACAAGGCTTAAACCACCATTTTAAAACATTAAAATCAGAGTTTTTTATGGTTGAAAAACCAGGTCAAAATAGCATAAAGAGATAGCCAAACACTTAATTAAAATAAAGCTTAAAAGCGGTAAATCCTTACCTTTGAAGCACAGCAGCAAAATAGATGCAATTTTGAGTTAAAACTAGCTTTGAAAGTTCAAACAAGACCTCCAAGAACCTCAGCTCCAAGATGAAGGTGTTTGCCTAAGGGTCCTAGTGCAAATGTGTAGAGAAAACTCACTTTCAAGCACAAAATAGGGAAAGAGAGAGAGAGACTTCTTGAGAGAGAGAGTAAATTTTTGCTCACAAAAATGTCTAACCCCAAAAATGAGGAAAAGACCTCTCCGTATATAGAAAAAACAAGCTACAAGCTTGCCTTGATCCCTCCATACATGTGTATGGAGATGAGCATCAGTGAACAACAGCTGGCATAGCTGGCAAACAAATATATGAAAAAGGAGAAAAATGGCCGCCAGCCATCACTGTAGCTGATCAGCCACCACTGTTGGACGATTTTCATAAGCCCTGGCTAATAACCTACAGGGCTAGCCAGCAGGCCACCCTCTCCCCTTAGAGTTGAAGCAACAAGGTCTTGGTCCACAACCATGCACAAAACAGACAAGTTTCAAAGGCTCAAAGACAATGCACTCTGCCAAGAACTTCGGGCGTTCAAAACGAATACAAACATGGATGATCATCGAGTATTCAAACAATGATGTCCAAGTCTTGAGGACGGTCAAAAATGGGGTGCCTACAGTTGCCCCTCTTTGATAGAACTCGGAGTCATGAAATGACGTGAGTGAATGTCAAAGCCCATAGACGACCCATTTTTGACAAGGCAAAAGACTTAGACAAACAAGCAAGCAAACAAAGAACAATTGCACCCACAGGCTGCCTACATATCCCTTTGCAAAGAATCAAACTAGCGTAGTTCTGACGCAAGATGCAAATGATATGTACAATGCAGAACATAACTTATGATCATGCAATGAGAGCTGTAATGAAACATCTAGATGCAAATGTTATGCAAAGAAATGCTATAGCAAACTCGTACACAAGTAAGTAAACACGAACCAAACTACATTTCATGCAGAAAGGATGTAAGAAAAATATGCAATCTTAACTACATACCACACAGGAAAGACAAAGAACAACAACCGTCGGGCGCACCCGAGGCAGCAAACAAGATCCCAACGCATGGCACATGCGAGGAAAGAAATGGTGTGAACCTAACGACACACCCTAAGGTTCCAAGTCATAGAGAACAACAATAATAGGTGAAGTACATTCATCCATTATACAACCAAAACAAAAGCGGTATAAGCATTGGAACCTGTCCAGATGTATTTAACCAAAGCATCCTAACGCATCACACTCGAGAAAGAAGAAAGAGCAGTGTAAGCACCGGAGATCCTAATGTTTCTAACCAAAGCAAAGGAGTGGTATCAACATTGGGCACACAACCTAAGTGTTTCTAACCAAGGCAAGGTATAAGCGTCGGAACACTTTCCAAACACTTCTAACCGGAAGGGTGGTATTGTAGACACCCCATTTGACCGTCCCCAAGACTTGGACATCATCATTTGAACACTCGATGATCATCCATGCTCGTGTTCGTTTTGAATTCCTGAAGGTCTCAGCTGCGCGCCTTGCCTTAGAACCTCTCAACTTGTTTGTTTTGTGCTTGGTTGTGGACCAAGGACTTATGGCTTTGTTTATGAGGGAAGAGGGTGGCTTGTTGGTCAGCCCTACAACCCATCGGCCAAGCCTTGTGCTTATCAGCCATGTTTTCTTGTCATTGGCCATCAGTGATGGTCGATCGGCACTCTTTTTGGCCGATAGGCACTCTTTTTGGCCGATAGGCACTCTTTTTGGACTATCGGCCATATTGTTTGGCTGAGGCCTTTTTATCTGCTTTTGCAGATATTTTTTTGCCAGCTGAGCTAGTGAGCACAGATTTCATCCTCCACACACGTGTATGGAAGGATTGAATCAAACCCTTAGCCTGTCCAACAAGCCTAGGATTTGATTTTCTATAAGAAGGGAGACCCCTCTCCCTTTCCAGAGGTTCTAAAAAGTAGATATACAAAACATATATATATCTCTCTCTATATCTCTTCTTCTCTCTATATTTGTGCTTGTTTGTGCTCAAAAGTGCCTTTTCTTCACACTTTTGCACACAAACACCTAGTGAAACACCACACTCTTGTTGCTGAGGCACTTTGAAGTTGGTTTTCGTGTTTTTGGACTAGTTTTGATCAAAAAAAGGCTGCTGGAGTTGTTGTTCTAAAGTTGTTCTACAAGGGTGAGCTTCTAACCTCTTAAACCCTTGTTTTTTATTAAGCTTTTGGCCCTATTTGCATGTTTTTTAGGCTTAACTTTCAATTGTTAAAAGCTTCATTTTTTAGTATTAAGAATGTTTGTTTAAGGCCTTGTTGGTGTTGGGGGTGGTCTACCCCCTTTAGGACCTTGTTTGGCCTTGTTCTGAGCGATCACTTTAGGCTTTTGTTTTAGCCCTTGCATGACCTTTCTACCACTAAATTCCAGAGGAATTTCAGTGGTGGAAAGTATGTTTTGAGGTCTTAAATAGAAGAGGGTCATCCCCTCTCCTTGTGTCTTGTATGCTTGTATAGATGGCTCATCAAAATGGCATGTTTGTTAAGCTTGTTTTGGCTCCATCTTAGCATGTATTAGGCCTTATTTCAATGGAATATCACTGTTTTGGCTTGGTTTGATCACCTCATGCATGCTTTATACACTTGGGGGGTGTTTGATTGACCGGATAAGGAGGGGACAATCCATTATTTGGATTGTAATCCATTGAAGCCTCATTGTCCGTTGTTTGTTTTTTTTTTTAATCCGGCCGGACTCCATGTCCGGCGGATTCCTTATCCCCCATATGGGGGATTCCACTGTCCACCGGGGGGGGGGGGGGGGGGTGTAGGATAATTTTGGTAAGATTATACACTGTTTGGATTAGAGGGGTGAGATGACTGGTTTGCCCTCGTATTATATATTTTGCTTCCTCTGTAATTGTGAGAGCACAGATCATTTGCTGAGAAGAGGCAAAACGGAAAAACCCTAGAGGCGATTCATCTGTTTTGTGGCTCAATTTCATCATCTACACTCAGGTTTGAAACCCTTGCTAGATCTTCCATTTTGTTTGGTATATATTTTTTATTTCAATTTGGGTTGTTGTTGTGGCTAATTTGGTTCAATTTTGTTTTCTCTTTGTAGTTATTTTTTTGTTTCTTTCAAGTTTTTTTTTTTTCCTCTCTTCATCAAACCAGATTTGAGGGATTTTGTTTATGGTATGCCTATTTTGATGGGTTGTGGGTCTGTATTTGTTGTTGTTGTCGTTTTTTTTTTTTTTTTTTTTTTGAGCCTTCAAAAAACAGCAGCAGCTCATTGTTAACTGTTAATGGTTGTTAATGGTGCTGGGTTTGTATACAAGTTTGTTGCCTTCCCATTATTAGTAGTTGGAACTTATTATTTAACAAAAAACAGAGTATGTGAAGTCATGTTTTGTTGTAATCTTTGTTGCCTTGCCATTGTTAGCACTTGGAACTCATTTAACAAAAAAACAGAGCATCTGAAGGGCTGTTATAGTGCAGCCCCATGCTCCTCCTTAACCCATTTTGATAATTTAATCTATTAAATATATTTTTTTTTTATAAAATAAGTTAAATTAATCTAATAATTACAACCATTAATAAAGATAAATGAAAAGTATGATTATAAAATATGCCATTTATTTTTTTAAACGCAGTTATGGTGTTTGTTTTTGGTGGCTTTTGGTGGCTTTCTTTTCTTGAAGCTCGAACAATACTTGCTTGCCAAACAAAGAACACTGGTGTTTGTTTTCCTCAAAGTGGTCAATGGAGACCTAAAGTCATTAATAAAATAAATTCATGAAGCTCAAACAATACTTGCTTGCCAAACAACGAACAGTTGTGTTTGTTTTCCTCAAAGTGGTCAATGGAGACCTAAAGCCATTAATAAAATAAAATAATGAATAAATCATTCCATTTCTTGAGATTTTAGTATGTACCATAGTCAAAACATTTTGTGATAGAATTTTCTTTTCTTTTCTTTTCTTTTTCGACTATGATTTTAAATAATAATATTTAAAGAAATAATAGTAAGAATATTGATCATATTTATCGAGAATTGGGTGTTACCATCATGAATTTTTTTAAATCATGCAAAAAAGAGCTTTTATGGTTGTTGAATCGATGTGAATCGGCTACAAATTGATACATATCAAAATCGGCCTATACATGTCTGTGATTTTCATAATTTCATTTCAACTAATATATCAAGGTATATCAATGTTAAAAAGATAAAATCCCAAAATGTACGAGTCACATTTTGAAAAATTTAACTATAATGAAAAATTTAGTCTTAAACATTTTGAAAAATTCTAGATTCATGTCCACATAAGTTAATTGTTTCAACATGTTTCAATGCATTTTGTCAAGTTTTTGTTCTTTGTTATTCCACTAGTGTGTCATTTCAATTTCCCATAAAATTTTGTTCACTTGCTTGTCTGCCCATTCTTAATGGAACTCCAATAAAAATTGTTCAATCTCTAAATAAATCTCCATGTAATTTTAGACTTTAATTACTACCTGCCACTATCATTATAGGAGTTCACCAGTTACTACTTCATAAAGCAATCAAAGAATAGAGAATGTAAATTGAAAAAGAGTTCTTAGTCCCTGCAAAGAATGTAAACTACACACAGTAGTCCCTGCACTTACTCCCTCCTTTAAGTTCCATTGGCTGCCCATTTGAACCCACCATACTTATGTGCCTGCCATTCTTCCATTTGACACTCTTGAACCAAATTTTCTAGCCATGTTGGCAACAGTACTTGAAAAGCACATATCTATTATATAAAGCACATAACTTTTTGAAGTTTTGTCATGTTTTTCTACATTTAAAACTTCTCTTTAAGTGAAAAGTAGATTGTTATATGTTATCTATATGCCTAGAGATGTTTCATTCTTTATATTATTTGTAATTCTAAATGGTTTTTGTATGATAATTTATTTCTATAGATGGATGAGAATATCAATGACTTTGACGATGAGAGTAATGATGAGCTTGAATTGTACGTAGTACTGCAAGTTGTAATGCAAGAGCTATTTGCCTTATACACTGTAGCTTCTGTTGTCATTGAAGTTATCTTGAAGAAGTATTTATCTAAGTATCCACGTAATCTTATTAGAGGACCCAATCGGTTGCAAGAACAAATGGATCATATTAACCGTTTAGTGAGAGAAAGTGACATAGCATGCATTGAACAACTCCGCATGGATCGTCGTTCTTTTATGACTTTGTGCAATATGATTCATACAATTGGTGGGTTAGGACCTTCAAAACATGTCACTTTAGAAGAGAAGGTGGCCTTCTTCCTCTTCATTTTGGCACAACATTTGAAAATACGAAATGTTAAGTTCAATTTATATAGATCTGGACAGACTGTTAGTCGATATGTCAATGATGTGTTAAAGGCTATGCTACGCCTACAAGCCAACTTACTTAGTACACCAAATCCTATTACCGAAGCAAACACAGATCCACAGTGGAATTGCTTCCAGGTAAATATATTGTCCACAAATTTGGTAACTTTACATTATTTTTTTGATTTTCTTTTGTTCTCTATTTTACCCAAAACAAAAAACCATAACAATTACAATAACTATTCAACTGGTTTGTTTAGAATTGTCTTGGAGCACTTGATGGTACCTATATTAGAGTTCGTGTACCCCTGATTCATCAAGCAAGGTATAGGACAAGAAAGGGAGATATTGCTACTAATGTTCTAGGAGTTTGCTCCCAACAAATGAATTTCATATATGTGTTGCCGAGGTGGGAAGGGTCAGCGGCCGACTCTAGGGTTTTAAGAGATGCGATCAATCGGCCTAATGGCCTAAGGATTCCAAATGGTAATTTCATGATACTTAATTCTTCCTAAGTTCATGTATAATAATTGAGTTTAATGCATAACATTCCACACACAGGTTACTACTACCTAGTGGATGCGGGCTATACAAATGGGCAAGGATTCTTAGCACCTTACTGTGGTCAGCGATACCATGTGTCCATTTGGAGAGAAGGGGCAACTCCAAATAATTACCAAGAATATTTCAATATGAAACATGCACAAGCCAGGAATGTCATAGAAAGGTGTTTTGGATTGTTGAAAATGAGATGGGCAATACTTCGCAGTGCATCATACTACCCCATTAGAACCCAAAATCGTATTATCACAGCATGTTGCCTGTTACACAATTTCATTCGACGAGAGATGGCAGTTGACCCTATAGAGAATGACGATGATGACGAAGAAAATCAACCGCCAATGGGAGATGATTTCATTGATACTGTTGAGACATCTAATGAATGGACTGTGTGGCGGGATACACTCGCTATGCAATTGTACAACGATTGGTTGGCTAGTGGGGGAGCTGGATGAGAATAGTTTAGTGTTTACTTTCATTACTATTGTGCTCTACTTTGATTTGTTGTTAAACCATTTAAATTTTTAATGTGACATTGCTATGTATTTCTATTAATATCTGACAATGTGGATGTTGAATTATTTGATGAGGTATTTTTATTAATATGTGACAATGTGGATGTTGAAAATGTATTTTTATTAATATCTGACAATTTATTTTATGAGTTATTAATGATTTATTGTAATGCATATGAAATGTCGAATGATTACTTTAGGCATGGATAATGAGGTATCCAGTTCTCGTAAGAAAAAGAATGACAAGGTTGATTCGGCAAAACAAAGGCGAATTTGGAGCCCACGTGAAGAGGATGCTCTAATTTCAGCATTGGTGTCCATTGTTAATGAAGGAATGAAAGTTGATAATGCTTTCAAGGAGGGCTATCTTGCGAGACTGGAAACTAAATTGGTGGATATATTACCTGGGACAGACTTACGTGGTTGTCCCCATATTGAATCAAAAATTAAAATATGGAAGAAGCACTATAATTCTGTGTCTGGTATGCTTGCTACTAGTGGGTTTGGATGGAATGACACTGAAAAAAGAATCGATGTGGAGAGTGATAGTGTATGGGAGGCATATGTTCGGGTAAAGTTACCATGATGTAGACACTTTTTTTAATTTTGTTTTTATTTTAATTGCTACATGTTTATGTAACTACTTTTGAAATACACTTTCCTATATTAACTAGGATTAGTTGGTCATTGCAGAGGGACACTAATGCAAAACACTTGAGGAACAAAACTTTCCCTTATTTTGATGAATGGATTCAAATATTTGGCAGGGATCGAGCTACAGGGGAATTTGCTGAAGGGCCTACTGATGTAGCTGAGGCTATGAATGCTGAGGAAGATGTGTTGTTGCATGGCCTTGCAAATAATGACACTTTTCTTGAACAAATGGGAGTAAATAGTCACACTGGTGAAGAAATGGATTGTTCAAACTCAGCAACTCAGCAGGCTTGTGAGAGTTCTGCCAAAAAGAAAGACAAGAAAAGATCAAGATCTGATGATGATGTAGTTGAAGAGCTGTCTATGTTTGCTGACAAGTTGGTGGATGTCATGGGTAAAACCAATGAGAAGCTGGAATTCATTGGAAAAAGGATGGGGTATTCACATGATGTCGCATCAAAACGAGCATCATTAAATGATGAACTTACAAAGTTGCCAATTACCGTAGATGAAAGGTTAGATGCTTGCGAAATCATATCCCATGATGTTCAAAAGCTTGACATGTTCTTCAGCTTGACACATGATGATAGGCTGAGGTGGGTAATGAGGTTGCTAAGTAGGAATGCTCCATAACAAACTTGTGACATGTGATGGGAATATTTGGTTTTTGGGTTATGCTCCGTAGACTTAATTGTTGCTTTTTTTATTTGTCAAGCACCATATTTTGTGGGTTAAATTATTATATCATGATTTGGTGACTCTAACTCATCTAGTCATGGGATGCTTTTGTTTTTGTTGTTGAAGACTACTAGTTGTAGGAACAAATATTTGTACCAACTGACATCCTTATGAACATATACCACTTTTATGTTGGTTGTTTTTATTTTGGTTGCTGTACACAGTTATTTGGATGATTGTTAATTGGTGTCTTGTGTGGATTTGTTGATGTCAATATGAAGTGTTGGTGTGTTGTGTTGGATAAAAATAATTTTTGTTCATTTATAGAGTGCTGGTCTGTTGTGTTGGACATTTATGGAGTGTTGGAGTGCTAGTGTCAATATAATTTTTGTTCATGGAGTGCTGTTGTGTTAGATATAAGACCATGAAGTGCTGGTGTGTTGTGTTGGAGAAATAATTTTTGTGTTGGATAAAAATTAGAAGGGACATGGTCTTATTTATATTGAAAAAATGTGACCATTAAAAAATATAAATATTGAAGAAATATATGTTTCAAACTTTGAAAAAAAAAAAACAATGGTGATAAAAAAAACATTAAAAAAATTAAATAATTAATTGTGGTCCACTAATCAATTATAAATAAAGATTACATTTAAAGATAGATTTAATATTGTTATTTCGTAAACACTTGGAAAAGGGTAAAATAGTCTTTTGTTCATTATTCTATCCAGTCATCTAATCCCATGAAAAAACAAACGTTGGATTCACTAAAAATAGTCATTTCCAGACATCTAATCCCATGAAAAAACAAACACAGGATACACATCCAATCCAGCCAAATAGTCCGGGGGATTCACAGTCCCAGGACTCAAGTCCGATGGATTCTAATCCCCCCTTATCCAGTCCATCCAATCAAACACACCCTTGGAGTGTAATTCTTGCAAACTAGCCGTATATGCCTCATGAAGTAGCACGTTTGTTAAGCATGTTTTGGCCATATCTCAACATGTTTTTGGTATTGTTTTTCCATGTTATACCTCTGTCTAAGGTTGATTTGATAGCCTTTTGCATGCTCCATGCACTTGTAGTGCAATTCCATTCATTGGCCTAATGTGTATCATGCTTTAGACCATCATTGTAGCATGTTTTTGGCTCAACTCCAAGAAGCTTTTCCTCATGTTTTACCATGCTTAAGCTCTGTTTGATGTTGTTTTGGTCATGCATGCCATGCTTTTTATAGCCATAGTGCATTCTAGCTCACTAGCTTTGAGTATTCAAGTCACTAGCATGCATTGCTTGGGCCATGTGCATGACTTGGCATCATCTACCATGATATTTTAGAGCATATAGCATTTCCATATGCTTACATGTGTCATTCTTTCAATGCATTAGAGGGTTCATGCTTTATGTTTTAAACATGTGCCTTTGTGTATGCCATCTTGCCTAGGCTTTTGGACAACCATTTCAGTGTGTTTTTGGTCTTGTCTTAACATGTCATAACTCTAATTTTGGTTGGTGAAGTCATCTCATGCTTAGTATTGATAGGTGCAGTGTAATCCACTTGGTTGGCCTAGTATGCTCCATGCTTCATGCCTTTAATTCTAGCTTGTCTTGACTATGTTCAAGCATGTTTTTGGTCTTGTTTTAACCTGCCTTGGGACTGTTTTGAGTAACCTTGGCCCTTTGGGGCTTCGTTGATATGGCCATAGTGTAAGTCCCTTGGCTAGCTTTAAGCTTTAAGCCACTAGCATGCTTTGTTTATCATGTGTGCATGATTTAGCATCCGTTGGAATGTGATTTTAGAGCCTATTTCACTGCCATGCTCTCACATTTTTCATCCTTTCAATGTGCTTAAGAGTTGGTGCCTTCATGTCCTGCTTGTGAACCAATTGGCATGCATGCTTGTATGTACTTTCGGACTTCATTTTCAGCATGTTTTGGCCATTGTATTGGCATGCATGAGGCTTGTTTGAGGTTGGTTTGGTCCATTGAATATTGCATTACATGGCCCTTACCATTACATTGTTGTTTGCATATTGTTGCATGACATTGTTATTTGCTTGTTATTGCATGTTCATGATGTTTAGCATGTTGATTAGATAGCACATTGTTGCATGCTTGTGGCATTGCATATTGTTGCATACTTGGTGCGTTGCATGTTGTTGCATGTTTGTTGCATTGCATGATTTTTTTTTGCATACTTGTTGCATTGCATTGTGTGTGCATGCCTTGCATTGCATTGTGTTTGGATAGGGTATCAATCCAAACATGAGGAACGAGGGACGTTTCATACTTGAAGTAATGAAACGTGCCTCAATTCTCGGTCGCCGACCCCCTTGATCATGCATGATAGAGGTTAAGGCATTTATGTGTTTTTGTGCATTCATTTGACATTGATTTGTGCAACTTGGCTTCTTTGGCCATCATGCATTGAGATGCGTGATTGATGGCTCGAGAGTCGAGCACTACACTCCTTTGAGCCTTGGACAAGATAAGGAGTGTGGTTGCACACACATTTTCTTGTAAATACACTGCCATGCCTCTATTAGTGCTCTGTTGCAGCAGAAGAAGAAGTTTGCAGGAAGAATTGGCCGATCGGCCACTTAGGCTGTCGATCGGCTATCAAAATTGGCCAATGACCATTACCTTTGGCTAATGATCATTATACTTGGCCGATGGCCTTTCCTCTTGGCCGACCACCCCTCAGATTGTTCCTAAAATGGGTCAAAAGCACTATGGAAGTTGGCACAATTTTCAGAAGTCTAAAACAGTGCAAACAGGGCAATATGAGGCACGGTAGTAGATTTCCGAACGAAGCCGACCGAGCACGCATGCATCCCTCGTCATGAGGCCATTTCAGTGCTTTTGTTAACTTAGAGCAGTTATTTGTTTCAACCTAATTTGTAATAATTAATTAGCTTGTTAGTTAATTAGTTTCGGTTTGTAACTAAGTAGTTAGCTTAGCTTAATTATTCGGACCCTCCGCCGAGAAGGCACAACTGTTGTAATAAGTGTGGTTGTGTGTGATGCATGTCTTCCAACCCCCATTTCTTTCTCCCTTTTACTTACCTGCTTTTGATGGTTAGTTTTAGGGCATGTTTCAATTAGCATCCTTATGCTTTGCATGCGTGCATCATTCATCTGTTTTGCATGCACCGAGCTCGGCGCATCATACTAACTGCATTGTATTTCAATACAAATTTGAATACATGTTATCTAATTGCATTCACATGACATCTTAGAATAGTCGAGCCTACTTAGTTGCATTTTCATGTGTTGCATTAGGCATTCTTAACATAGCTAGGATCATGCATTGATTTCTAACATAGCTTTTGTTTTGGCTTTGAGTACTAGGTAAGCTTTTACACTTTAGCATCCTTGCATGCGGGTAAGTGTTTCCATGTTTAGCATGCTTTCCATGAGGCTATGTGCTTAACTGCTATAACTGCTTGAATGCCTGTGGGTGGAGGTTTGATTGCCTAAATTGGAACAACTCAATGATTGTGAGTTTTAAGCCCACTTCAAGTGGCAAAATCATGTTTTCTTAAGCCCACTTGAGGGTGGAAAATCCACAACTTAGCCTACTTACGAGTAGCATTTTCAAACCATTTTCACAAATAAACATGAGTTGTTTTGTTCCAATCCGCATGATTGAGTCTATACTTGTATGCAATGCGCATCACATAGTAAGCTAGCTAATAAACTGGAATAAGAACGCATGTGTTTTCAAAAACAACATATCATGTTAGTAAAGGCCGATCTTCGATCGGGCGAGTAGGGGTGCTCATTGCACGACCATCCCCTCTCGTACCTAAGTTCCCGAGCTGAGGCAACTTTGGTGATGACAGACACGTGGCCATAGGCACGAGTCAGGGTTTCCTAAATTTTCCAAAACAAAATATTTAGGTGGTGACTTTGAAATCTGGCAAAGTAGTCCATGTTTGGCGCTTTTTGATTAAAATCAATTTTCCAAAACGATTTGCTGGATTTGGACTCTTTGGTGATTTATCAGTCTTACATTGCACTTTGTGAGATTAGATTCAGAACCGTGACTTGAGTCTGAACTGTAGTAGCTAAGAACAACAATCCGTGCCCTCGCGCGCGGAGCGGAGTTCCGAGCGGTCTACAGTTTCTGGCGACTCTGCTGGAGATTTAGAGAACTTGACTCGAACTCATGATATGTTGTTTTGACTACACTTGTCTGTCTCTTTGCATTGCATTTGCATCGATGCACCCAGGACACATGTTTGCCGTCTGCTATTCCTGAACGGTTTGCCAGAGGCTGCGTGCCATAAGGCAGACCGGTTACGGGCTCTACCACGATGGGAACACAAACCCCGGTTGTTACCGGGGCACCCTTTTTGACCATTCAACCTAGTGCATATCAGAATCTATAGTGACTATTCCAAACTAGGACAGGTTGCTTACCCGAATGTAGATTGTTTGAAACCGCTGTGTGCATAGGAAAACCCTAGCTCCTGACAATAGGATAGGGAAACCCTACCCCTCCATAGGGGTGTTTTGGCTCTCACTTGCTTGCTATGTGCTTTTAGTGTGTGTCTCTATAGAGAATGCATGTATCAGTTTGCAAGTCTGGATATCAAGCCTGCGGGCATTAGTATTTGAAGAATCGGTTCTATGTGAGGGTATCATATTTGGGGGCAGTGATTTGGGAACAGTGATCAGTGTTTGAGAACAGTGTGTTCAGCTTACAAAATATCAACTGTATGTTGTGTTTATTTAAGCCGTTATGCTGTCCGTTTTTCTAGTTGTATGTTTCCTTAATATGCTTTATTTATCTTTTTGCAAGGTACTTTAGCACCATTGCTTCCGACTAGGCAGATATTCCCCAAGCACTTTGGATCAGAGGTCGAAGACTTCATTGATCTGTGGATCTGATAGACGAACAACTAGTGTTCCTTTCATTACCCCCGGTTACTAGACGGAGGTCAGTTAGGCACAGTTCATCAGTACAGCGGTTACCAGATCAATGGTCTTTATCCACCTCGTCAGTGAGTAATCAGGTTGAGGTTTCCGCTTCTGCTACAGAGAGATATACCTATTGTTCAGATAGATCAGCACCTTATAGTCGGTATAGAGGAGATGATGCGTCAACTCCAAGAGACTATGCAAACCATGCAGCGGGATGCTGCCCATCAAACAGAGATTGTGGCTCAACAAGCAGAGTTGATTGCCAGACTTCAGCAACAACAGCAACCGCAACCACAACAACAAGCCGAAGCATCTGCTTAGCACCCACATCCACCCCTGCCAAGGATTCCGACACCCGGGGAAACAGCAAATGTCATGACCCGAACCCGCCCCCATGGGTTAAGGACATAACTGGCTAGTAATCCAGAGATTACCTACGGCCTCAAACCAAATCAGACATAAATCATCAGAGTAAAGGGGCTAAATGGAAGCAAAATTTAAAACTTTATCCATGGAGCTGTGCTTACGTGGCACGTCATGACAAACCATACATACACGTATTAATAACTCCCAGCAGAAAATGTAGCAACATAAAGTTCTGTACAGACAGGATCATTTAAGTCTAGGTCAGCCAACCAAACTATATACAACAGATGCAAAGTCTTCACCAGCATGACAAAATAACCCAAAATGGCAAAAGGGCGAAGGTATGTCTCATGCGTGAGACGCAAGGGCGGACTCTTCAAAACCTTGGTTATTCCACACAGATTTCACTGAGGCTGGGTTTGGAATTCTCTTGGCTCACCTACAAACACATGAATGAGCATGAGCGAAAGCCCAGTGAATAATATCGAATAAAGAAGTTATAGAAATGGTATGTAGAACGACATGCTTCAAATGGCCTCGGGCCCAATTTGTATTTCTATTTAGCATATATACACAATTTAGATCAAGTGACTGCGGTTCCAACCACATCATACGACCTCAGGCCCAATTCATTTGTATCATTCAGGTCGGACTGGCCTTTGGCCTATTCGTGCTTTCATTCATGTCAAACTGGCCTTTGGCCCATTTAGACTTTCGTTTAGGTCAAACCGGCCTTTGGCCCATTCAGACTTTCATTCGTGTCAAACTAGCCTTTGGCGCATTCAAACTTTCATGTCAAACTAGCCTTCGGCCCATTCATTCATGTCAAACTGGCCTTCGACCCATTCATACTTTCATTTACGTCAAACTGGCCTTTGGCCCATTCATACTTTCATTCGTATCAAACTGGCCTTCGGCCCATTCTCATTTTCATTCGTATCAAACTGGCCTTCGGCCCATTCTCATTTTTATTCTTTAGGCATAGCAAATATTTGTCCATAATTCAAATTAACGAACTTATGAAACTTACATAAAAGTAAGCAATTGGACAAACAACATATTTTACATATCTTTATTGAGATATTATTCACAGTGATCGGCTGATTGATTTGCCCTGGAGCTTGACCCTACACATCACATAACATATGGGTCATAACCGATTCAATATGTTCCTTAATTCACATATTCCTCTTTTGGCTTCTTTCTTACTCTTATAATTCATTCACAATGCTCAATGCATGCCTAAGAGTACTTAGAAGTGAAAGAGAACGGAAAACGAGACACAGAATGCATTTTCAAAATTTCAGAAACAGGGGTCCCCGCTCGAGCGGACCCATGAGGCCTGCAAAAGTATTGGTTATGCCAAATTTATGCTCGAGTGTGAAGTTGGGCACTTGAGCTGAAGGCCTCACTACATGGCTTCCCGCTCGAGCGTGAGATTTCTCGCTCGAGCGGACATCAAAATACTGGGAGCTCGTATTTTACGCTTGAGCAGCGGTTTCCCCGCTCGAGCAGACATCATGAATTCTGGGTTTTCCAGAAGGTGTTCTTGAGCTCGAATTCAACATTCAAACCAACATTTCTTGCATATTATGGCTCAAACCTTGCATAAACATGTACTAACATAGCACAAACACCAAATTACAACATTTTGAAGCTCAATTTCTTGAATTACTTACATGCATGCCTCAAATTGACCCAAACTCATCACCAATACATTAAATTCAAACATTCAAAACTCACACTTCCATGATTTGGACATGCATGTGGGAGATACACATTATTCTCAACTTAATTGGTGAAGAGATGTTCAAATACATGGATTTCAACTAAAAATTCAACATGGATTATACACTTTATGCTCAAACATGGAAATTCATAGCAATTTCCTACATGCATGTGTCTATTGACCTCACATTCAACAAAACCAACTCAATCCCATCACTTATAGCGCAATCCTTGATCTTGATCATCAATCAACTCTAAATTTACAAAATTACAACTAGAATTCATGGATTACTCACCAAGGAGCTTTAATCTTCACAATTTATGGCCAAATCTTGCACCTAGCCTTCCCAATTCACAATTCATAAGCAAAAATACACCAAGATGCCTCTTTTCTCTCTCAAGGTCGGCTCTCTCTCTTTTCTTGAGTTCAAAATCAGTCAAATGAAGCTAAAGAGAGAATTTGAGTGAAAGTGGCCCACTAAATAAGCTCCTTTAATCAAAATTCCTAATATTTAAATAATTGAGCACTACCCCATTAATTTAATCCCTTTAATTTGATCCAAATCAATTTTCAATTAAATTTCACCGTAGGCTCGAAAAATTATGCCAACCACAATGGCGCAATCAATTTCAATTTCTGTGACCGATAGGGCCTTCGATTTAATTTTCAAAGCAGATAATCAAACAGATATTCCTACGGTGAACAGATAGAAATTCAAAACCACATATTTTCACATAATGGCACACAAAATCATATCAAACACATAATCATATTCACATTAAGGACCAATTAGCATAATAAGGCACAGGGTTATCATATAGTCTTCCCCTCTTTAGGAAGTTTGGTCCTCCAAACTTAATTTACCTTCGTCGAGAAACAAATGTGGATAGCGTAGTCGTATTTCCTCCTCTTTTTCTCATGTGGCATCCGTCCCATAGTGTTCTCCATTCCACTTTCACCATTGGGATGGACTTGCCTCTCAGTTGTTTCACTTGCCGGTCAACGATTCGTTCCGGCCACTCGGCGTATTCCATATTTTCATCAGTAGCTACCTGGTGATAATCAATTACATGAAACAGGTCTCGGAGGTAACCTCTCAACATTGACACGTGAAACACATTATGGATTTGTTCGAATCCTGGTGGGAAAGCAACTCTATAGGCAACTGGACCAAGCCTTTCCAAAATCTAAAACGGCCCAATGTAACGGGGCGACAACTTGCCCCTCTTTCCAAACCGGACTTGGCTTTTCATTGGGGACACACGAATAAACACATGGCCACCGACCTCATACTCAAGAGGTCTTCTTCGAACATCTGCATAATTCTTTTGTCGGTCCTGAGCTGTTTTGAGCCTTTGCTGAATAGTTTTGATCTTCTCAGAAGTATCTTGCACAATTTCAAGCCCAAGTAAAGCTCTATCCCCGACTTCTGTCCAACAAATCGGTGATCTACACCTTCTACCATACAAAGCCTCGTATGGTGCCATACCGATACTGGAGTGGAAGCTATTATTGTATGCAAATTCTGCAAGTGGCAAATAGCCTTCCCAACTCCCCTAAAAATCCAAAGCACACATCCGAAGCATATCTTCCAAAGTCTGTATTGTTCGTTCTGATTGCCCATCTATCTGTGGATGGAATGCAGTACTGAACCTTTGTTCTGTTCCCATAGCTTCCTGCAAACTCTTCCACAATCTAGATAGAAATTTTGGATCTCTATCCGATACAATAGATACCAGAACTCCATGTAAACAGACAGTCTCATCAACATATATGGTAGCCAATCTATAAGCATTAAATTTAGTTCTAGCTGGTAGAAAATGTGCAGATTTAGTCAGTCTATCTACTACAACCTAGATAGAATCCATACCTCGAGAAGTCCAAGGTAGGCCAACAACGAAATCCATAGTCACATGCTCCCACTTCCATTCAGGAATAGGGAGAGGTTGAAGTAGACCGCCTGGTTTCTGATGAGTGAATGTCAAAGCCCAAAGACGACCCATTTTGACAAGGCCGTAAGACTTGGGCAAACAAACAAAATACAGATGCAGTTGGTTGAACCCGAGGGTTGCCTACGTATCCCTTTGCCTAGTTCAGGGGTAGAATGCAAAAGATACACAATTGTAATGAAATCATGCAAGTGATATACAATGTAACGAAATCATGCAAATGATATACATTGTAACAAAATCATCAAACCACAAGTAATGCAAAACACACAAATACCATAAAGGAGTAGAGATGTGTAGCTTGCTTTTTGTAATCCTTTCGGATATGACTAGCCTTATAGTTCAGACTTTTGTGGTTCTGAATCTGATTTCACAAGTGCAATGTGAAATAGTGAAAAAAACAAAAAGAGTCCAAATCCAACAATTCTTTTCAAAAATCGATTTGAATCAAAAATGCCAAAAATGAACTGCACTGCCAGATTTCAGAGTTGCCACCTAAATATTTTTGGAAAATTTAGGAAACCCGTGACTCATGTCAAAGGCCACTTATCTATCATCACCAAAGTGTCTCAGCTCGGGAACTTAGGTACGAGAGAGGAACTTCATGAATTGAGCACCCCACTCACCCGATCAAAATCGGCCTCTACTAATCATGATGTGATTTTTATTTACATTATATGCTCTTGTTCCGATTATTAGCCCAACATTACTATGTGGCGCACATAAGTATAGACTAATTTGCAAAGATTAGAACACTTTGATTTCATGTTTATTTGAAAATTGTTTTAATATGTGTCACTTGAAAATGTGAGTTTGTACATCAATCAATTTATCCCAATTTTGGCAATTAGCTTCCATCCACAAGCATTCAAACAGATACATCATTTAAGCAATTAGCTTCATGGTAAGCATGCTTGACATGGCAACACAAACATTCAATGCAAGATGCTAAAACTCAAAATTGCTCACCTAGTACTCCGAGCCAAAACAAAGTAAAATAATTAGAAAACATGCATGCTTCTAATCAATACAATATGACTAAATGCAACACACACGTTATGAATTTTAATAGGCTCGGCTATGAACATGGCATATGATTCCATTCAAAACATGCGATAAAGCACGTATTCAAGCAGTGAATTCAAATTGATATTGGGTTAGTATGATGAGTTGAACCTTGGATGCATGCAAGACAAGTGGATGCAAAGCATAAAGATGCTAATTTGAAAATTTATGTTCTATACTAACCATCGTAAGCAAATAAGTGAAAGGGAGAAAGACGTGGGGTTGGAAGACATACAACTTATTACATGTTAACCCTCGTGCAGGAGGGTGCGAATCAATGTCTGAGAGTCCAAATTAAACTAATTATTACAAAATTGAATAAATGAATAAGCTAAGCTAATTACTTAATACCAATTCTAATGAATACGAAGAAATGACTATCTAAGTTAACTAGCTATAACAATTACAAATAATAATAATTACAACAAGACTAATTGTAATAATAATAATTAACTACAACAATAACAATTAAATGATTACAATAATTCTCGGAGCATTAAATTACAACAATGACGTAAGCCAGGATGCACAAGGGTTGCATGCACAGTGTCCAAGAACTGTTCTGTCTGCAAAACATACTGCTGACGAAACATTGAGGGTCAGCCGTGCCACAATGAGGCCCGGCCAGGTCCAAAAAGGGCCAATCGTGCCTTAATTTTATGCAAAATTCTGTTTTTTGTGCTCTAAAGTGAAAACAGTGCAGACAGAGCAGTTTGTCCCTCTCACACTTCTCTGTCATAGGAAAGTCTCAAGAGAAGGTTGGAATTGTTTCCAAAACCATCAATGAGCAATTTGTTTGCCTGATGATTTTGGCCACAATTTGGACAAAATTCAAGGAATGCAATGAACAACAACCACCACTTCCTCTTATCATGGAGTAAACTCAAAGAGAAAGGTAGAGACGCTTCAAAGTTCATCAAAACATCATGAATTGATGTAAGACAAACCTTGACACAATGGACTCGGCGTAACATCCGACCAAACCCAAGCAATATAACTCATTTTCTTTATGTTGGTTAGTTCATTTTAAGTTTGTTTTATTAGTCCTTTTTATTCTTTAATCCATTAAGTCCAACGTGATGATTATGTCCACTAAATGAGAAGTATATGTGAACATATGAGACAACAAGAAAACTAATCAAAGTATGAATTAATCAAACAACCTAGGACAGCCCTAAAACAGCCTCCAATAGGTAAAAAAAACAGTGGCTCAAAGAGCATGAAAAGAGCCCAAAAAGCTAAACAACAAACAAAGAAAATAAGGCTAGTAAGTAAGAACAAGGAGGGATGGGTAACCCTTCCACTTCTGAAACCTCAAAGCATGATTTTTAGCCTCTTTTCAACTTTGAAAATCAATTTAGAAAGCATAGTAAAAAGTGCAAAACAAGGGTTTGAGTTATAGGTGAATGTGTAAGAAAGAGTATTAACTCTCTCTACCCTGGTAGCTATCCAAACCCAAGCTTGAACACTTAAAAGAGGAACAAAACAATACAACAATACTAGAACTAGATAGCAATAGATAGAATAAGAAGTAAAAGAGAGGATGACAAGCTTATACCTCTCACAGAAGTAAGCTTTTGTTTGTGAATCAAACTAATTCCAAACACACTCTCAAGCTTGAATTGTGGTGCTCAAGGCTTAACCACGGTTCCAAGGCTAAGCTGTGAGGGTGTATATGGTGTATGGATATAGGTTCAAAGTTATAAGCTTGCTCAAAGGTTGCTTACACAAGAAGAAGGAGCTCTGTATAAGCTTTTTAGAAATTCTTCAACCCTCAAAATAGAGATATAACTTCACTTTTATAGAATTTGAGCAAGAGAGGTCACAAATATCTTCGAAAATAGATAGTTGGCAGGCTCTCGCCCAAAACAGTGTTTCTCACTACTAAGGCACGATCAGCCATCAATAGCCATGACCGGCTCTCAAGGAGGCATGACCAGGTCTCAATGTGATCCCCTGTCTCTCTGCTTCAGACTCAGCACAGGGTGACACAATGTGTAAAAATGGATTTCTGGGGTACAAAACAGTGGGACTATGGAAGGTTTAGGATTGTTTCGGAGCTTAAACGTAGCCCCTTTGTTGAGACCTTGAACCACGCACAACACCACTTTCATCATCGAGTGTACTGGGCAAAGCGCTCAAGCTTTGCGGGCGGTCAAAAATGGGTGTCTACAATATGCAAATCAAACTACGTTTTATATAGAAAAGAAGTGGGCACAGCCAAATGACGCCTAACACAGGCTAGGTACCTACATCCTCAATACTGGCCTTCGCGCAGCATGGATGCTTACACATAACAGAACCACATATTAACGTGAAAAGGGTGCGACCACATGCAAAACTATGTTTTTTGTATAAAGAGAAAGAGTACAAGTAATTGGGTGGTATGATATAAGTGAGGAATGATCTGTTGGAAAAAGATAATGATCCTAAATGCTGAATGCAACAAGACAAAGTAAAATACAATGGATGCAATGAATAAAAGGTGCAGGCCGAACCACATTTTACCTAGAAACGGCATGGACACAAAACAAACTATGTCTAACACAGAAAAGGTGTTGACACCCTCAATACTAGCCTTAGCGCAGCATGGGTACTTACACATGACATAACCATGTTTCAACGAGGAAAATGTATAGGCACATGCCAAACTAAGCTTAACATGGAAAGGATGGAAGTGATAAAATGGTATGATGTAATGGATGTGATGGAAAATATAGTAGATAAATAGGGTGACTTACTCCAACCACACTAGAATCGTGAAAGAAGGAAGAACAAATCCCAAACATGTTGAAATCGTGTGAGGAAGAGAACACTCTAACCACACTAAAATCGTGAGAAGGGGAAGAATAAATCCTCTCGGGGTTGACTTTCTGTTGACTTTTCGCATTCTAGCCTGGTTTTCTCTCTTCTGGCCATTTTCACACTTTCTCTGAGATGGCAGACGATCTTCCACGGGGCGGGACTCCCCCGGAGCATGAGATGGATCCCGAGGCCGAGCTCTTGCCCTTGAGTGTCCGCCCGTTCAACCCAGCGACTTACAGGCCGGCAATTCACGTGCTTCCTCCTGACGGACTTCGCCAGTTCCGGAGTTTTGACAGGAGGGTGCCACCAGAGCTGCTTCTGCGTGAGCCGGAGTCACATCTATCATACGGCGCTTTCGAGGTATATTCTTCCCCGTTTCATTTTCCGCAATGTAGAACACTTAACTGCCACAGTTGATTTGGTTCTTTAACTGCTTAGCCCGGATACACCGATACACTATATGCTGTAGTTGACTGTGAACACACTTGCACTTGATGTCTGTTTGAATCTGAACACATGCACACACACTGTATTGTCACTGAACCACCCAAACACACTGGCACATCCCATGTTGTAGTTCACTGTAAGCACACCGACACCCGATATCTATTTGAATCTGAAAATGTGCACACACGCTGTATTGTCACCAATTCTGAATGCTTTTCAAAATTGTACATTTTATATTGCTTCGCAACTGTTTTGCTTGAACACAAGGAGATTCCCATGCCTTCCGGGAGTATGGGAACGTTGCTGCTCGAGACTGGTACATGGAGCTGCCAGATGCGGTCCGCCACATTGTAGACCGGGCCGGCTTCGGCGCCTTCTACAGAGGACTTTCCCTCCTCACTACGAGTAGGCCCTCCTTGCCGCTCTAGTGGAGAGGTGGTGGGACACCACCGACTCTTTCCATTTCTCTACCACGGAAGACATGACGATGACTCAATATGACTTCTCGATGCTCACTGGCATCGGGGTAGGGGGTGATCCGATCCCCTTTGACACAGACATGGACGAGTGGGAGGCCGCTCAAATTTACTTGCTGGGCGAGAGGTTGCCTCTTGCGCGCCCAGGATTCGTCAAGTACTCATGGTTCGAGGTCCAGTTCAAGGTTCAGCCAGCCTTGGCTGAGGAGGCACCGATGACCCAGGAGGAGGTGGAGCAGTACGCCCGCGGCTTCCTGATGTTTCTGCTGGGGATGACCATTTTCGCCGATCGGGCGAACACCGTGTCCCTCTGTCTGCTCAGCGCTCTTGTGGATGTCACCAAGATCTTGCGCTACGACTGGGGTGGCGCTGCCTTGGCCACTTTGTACGGATACATGAGCTCAGCCTCCCGGGGCTCAAATCGGGTTCCCTATTTGGAAGTTAGGGCCGAATTTCTGTCTAGCCAAAATTATTTACTTAACTATCTTTGTAATTATATAGTAGTTATTTTTTTATGTTTTTTTGTAATTAAAATATTAACACATAATTATATTGTCATTAATTATTTTTATTTTTTATTTTCAGATATTTCCTGAGTAGCAGTTTGCTTCTTGTGGAGTGCAGGCGTGTGAAGATTGCGACTAACTTTTGTTTTTATAACCCATGAAAGAATCATGTCGATTTTTTTTTTTTTTTTTTGATTTACGATATTTAGATTTGTGAACAACATTATGTATGTATTATGCAACATTATGTGGTGGGATAATTTTGCTAATGTGTTGTTATGAATGGAATAATATTTTAATTATGGATGAATTTTTATTTATATACTGAAATTTTTATATTATTATGTAATTATCGATTTTTTTTTGAGTTATTTTTCATTTAATACAGGTAATTTTCATATTTTTAATAATTTTATTGCAATTTTTTTTTTTTTAGACAGCACCACACCGTCTCAAAAAAAATTAGAACCAGGTTTTTTGCAACAGTAGTATAGCCGTCGCAAAAGATATTCGCATTAATTAATTGAAACAAAAGCCCTTTAGCGACGGTATTCTTTATCATTGCAAATAATATTTTTAGAGACAGCATGTTTGCGGTCTCAAATTAACATTCAGCGACGGGATTGTGCCGTCGCAAATAACCCTTTTAGCGACAGCACCACAGTGTCAACTCAAAAAATTCAGATTTCCACGCATTAATCCCGACAGTATTTTGCCGTCGCAAAAAGGCATTTTTGCCGTCGCAAAAAATAAGCGACGGCGTTATACCGTCGCTAAAGTCGTTTAGCAACCCCCTCTGTTGCGACCCCCCTCTTGCCGTCACTAAAAGCCAATTGCCGTCGCAAAAAAACTTTTGAGATGGCGTTTTGGGTATTTGCGACGGCATTTTGCCGTCGCAAAAAAGCAAATTTTTTGTAGTGAATTAGTTACACAATATGTAAGTTTATTTTTTTTCCCCTTCAAACAACTTATTTATTTATTTATATAGATTATAGTGCTTATAACAGCAACGGCTGGATGTTCTTCACTTGAGGAGATAAAAGAGCAATTGGAGAATTTAGAAAAAAACAAATAAAAATTTAACAGAACTTCAAAATTGTTTGCTTTCTATGAATTTCTCAGACTTGTGTGATGAGTTAGAGAAAGAGAAGAAAGATTATCAAGAATCTATTCAAGGTACTGATCTTGATGAAAAGGTAAGTGCTCTCATTAAGATTAAAGATGCTGAATCAAAACTTAAAAAAAAAAATTGAAGAGTTGGAGAATACATGTAAGACAATCATAGAATTGAAGGAAAATGTGGATATTTAGAACTGTCTAAAATCTAAGTTGCTGTTAGATGAAGCATGGTAATGAGGAGAATGTGAGCGAGCGAAGATGCCAGATTGATGAAATCTTTCTTGTTAATGGGAGCACCAGGATACAGGGAAATTCTATGGTTTGGGGTGTGTACCATTTGCACCTTTGGTTACGATATTTGTGTCTTTGGTTATGACTTGCTGTGTTGTTAGTTATGACACATTATGATGTTGGTTATGATATTATTTTGATTATGATCTAAGAATTGTTTGGTTATACCTCATGTGATGTTTGGTTATAACTCAATTTTATTTTTTTTTTTATTTTAGTTATGAGTCCCATAGTATTGAGTTATTTCATTTGTGATGATCAAACTCACAAATAGCATAGCATTACCCCTAGGATACCAGAGGTTCTACATTAGAAACTAACACTTGTCTATGCTAGTTAAGAGTACCTTTTATTGTTAACAAAGTGGTTGTATCTAAAAGTAGTTAATCATGCCCATAATGTAACTAAAAGGGCTTTGGAAGATTTTCTCTTTAGTTTTATGTTTCATATAAATGCTTCTCATGTGAATATATATACATAATATAATTTAATTTAAAGAGAAGAAAAACAAAAAGAGAAGGAGAAACTGCATATATAAACAACTAATGCTTTGTCTTAGAGGTCCAAATCAAGTCTTTTTGGACATTGGGATTTTGATAAAAATGTTTAGTTAATCAAGCTACAAATCAACTAATGCTATTATGCCTCCTATTTTGGACATTGAGGTAGTTACTGGCACTAGGAAATTCATGGAATGGTAAAAACCCACTCGAAAAGCAAGAGGATTGTGCTACTCTACCCATGAGTAATATTTGTTCAGTCTGGGGACCTGTCTCACAAATAGTGGTATAAACAATTCAATTAGCAAATTATTGGAAGCTAATGCCTTTGTCTATCCTTGATTATTTCTCAAAAAATTGTTTGAAGTAGCCCGAGAAAAATTGTGTATATATATGTGTACATTTATTTTCAAAGAAATCTAGGGCATAAGCAACTTCAGTTGTCAGGGAAACATACAACATGTATGTAAATTAGGTATTTTGATTCAATTAAAAAGAAATTCTAAAGGGCAACATTTTTTAGGACCCTAAGTCATGCGATAGAACTAATCCTAACTTTATAGGTTCTACACCAAAGACATCTTCCCATTCTTTATACCCTCAAATTTTGTTTTGTAGACAATCTTTTGTTATAGATAGTTAGTTTCTTATCATGTAGTGCTTGTAATGAGAGTTTGGATCTGGATGTTGACGAAGATTTAAGCAATGAAACAAGGAAGCCAAGAGGGGGGGGAGGGAGAACCAACAGATCTGTTCAAAATTTCTCTCTAAACTAGATGTAGATTATGACAATCTGAATTTTTCTTTTTTCTTTTTTCTCTTCATTATCTGTTTTTGTTTTTGTTGTTGTTGTTGTTGACGACGACGACAACGAAACATATTGCAACAAATAAAGAGAGACAAACCGAGAAAGATGAGAAAGATTTGAATAGATAGAAATGTGACGCCCTGAATCTACACTAATGGGTGCAGTCAAGGGAAGTCACTAATGAGTCCTATGGTCAATAACCAAGTAAGATCCCAGATCGCCGGAGGAGTCATAATAGCCTCCCTTCTAAGTCCAACTTTCTTAGGCAGCGCACTACCCTTTTGACAGATCTTAAGAGATATTGACACAAGGTCTCATAAGTAACGATAAGGTTTATACGTATAAGTATTAGAATGAAAGTACATAACAACCGTGAATATTATTAATTTCCAAAGCTTGTTCCAATACATTACATCCCAAGAGAATACTTAATTCTTCATATGAATCTTACAAAATATCAAAAGGAATTTCTAACTTTCCTAGGATAGCCGAAAGTCTTCGAAGGTTTCAGGTTTGTCGTCTCCAGCTATAAACTCCTCTTCGGCACCTGGCATGACACGCCGTGAGCTTTGAATGCCCAGTAAACACACACACACACCCCACCCTTTTTCCAGTCCAATACACAATCACAAGTATAGCACCAAGTAATAAGGCATGATACTCAAATAAATAAACAAAGGGTCAAGTTAGATGTTAGTAAACTAGAAATCCCCCAAAGAGATTTCGTCCTCCCAACCACAAGAATTGGACGCGGATTATTCGGTATGCCCCCTCTTTTGCTGCTTTGTTGCAGAACTAACCTCGGATGCCTACCAACGGTTATATACCGCGTAGCGCCAACCGCAGGGCCTCAAAAGAGACAGTAAAAAATAGGGCCTTGCCCGAATCCCTCCTTACACCAAGCTACCTAGGGTCCGAATACAACCGCTCCGTTCAAGGGTTCCGAAAACCATTTGCGCAAGACTTCTAACTTTCAAATAGGGAACGCATCCCAACAATCCATATATCACATTTCTCATCTTTTCATTACTCAAGTGTTCGAGAACCCAATACCCACCCAATTAGCTTTCCCATTGAGTTAAATGTTTTAAGACAAGGTTAGTCCAACTTATAAAATAATAATATCCACATAAGCATGCATCCTCAAGATAAGAAAGATAAATAACTTAACATGCACATACAACATCTTGCCAAGATATGATCATAAGCCATTAAACATTTTCATGAATACAAGGGCATAAAACATCCAAACATGACGAATTTCCAGATTTAGCATCACATGAAGGTTAATATGAAAGGACTACTTAGGATCATCCACCGGACTCGGTTTTCCTATGGTTCGTAGAGAATTTGATCTAGTTTCTAGAACATTTTTCGGAAATGGGATTGCTTTTCCCGATTTTAAGTTATTTAGAAAATAGTCCAGCGCTGTCCAGAATCTGCCCAGATCTGTCGACTGTTATGAAAACTTGATTTTCTTGCGAGCCGCTCAATGTTTTTCGATGAAACCAATTTTAGTTGAAAGATAACTCCTTAAGGAAGGTTTTGACATAAAATAGAGGTCCAGAATATTTTTTTACATTTTTCGGGAATTTTTGAAAGGGGGCTGCAAAAACAGGTTCTAAGGTAGACTGTTCAAAACATGGAGATTTATGAGAAAAGGGTTCCACCAAGGGAAAGTTTTCATTTATTTTGTGAAGAAAACATGCTAACTAACATATATTTACTCAGAAAGTTTGCTTGAAAGTGTGCCTTTGAAAAGTTTGAGAGATTGGTATAAAAAGATGGTTTTGTGTCAAAATAGGGAAAATACAAGAGAGATGGAAACAATACTCAAATCTTAGTATTTTCAACATAGGAACTCGATGATAACAGATCTAAAACTTTATTTAGAATCTTTAAAAACATGCATTAGAAAAGGAAATGAAGAGAGGGTTGTGTTGGTGGCTTACCCTCCAAGCTTTGCACAAGAAACTCTCCTTTCTTTCTCCTTCTTCTTCCCTAGACTTCTCTCTCTTGCTCTCCTCCCTCTCTCTAGCCAAAAGGTGTGTGTGGGTGTGGTGTGTTATATGTGCTTGCAAGCTAAGGGGGTGTTGGTATTTATAGGCAAACCTTTGAGGCAAAAAGTCCAAAAAGTCCTTAGTTGGAAATGGATGGAAATGTTAGGGTTTGTTTGAATTCTAAGGAAATGGAAGGGATTTGGGAGGCTTGTTCATTGATTTAGGCAACACTTAGTTTAAAAGAGAACTAGTTTTGAAATTTGCAACCTAGGTCTAGGTTTCTAGGTTATGTTTTTTTCCTAGAAGGTCATGATGGTGTGTCTTGGAAAAATGGTTCTCACTTTCTCCTAGAAGGGGCTATATATATATATATATATATTAGTCCTAGGGCACACTCTACAAGGTGTATATATATATCTATATTGTAAGATTGATGGCATACCATGGTACAAGATATAAGTACTAGTTTGGGGTAAGTTTTGAAAAGAGTGAGGGCTTGAAGTTAAATACATATATTGGGACCTTACTCATGTAGAATTTAAATTAAATTAGGTTAGGGAACCTAATCTGGCTAGGATATTCTTGTTCCAATAAAAATTAAAATGCTAACTGGCAAGATTCGAAATAATTTAAGAAACGAAAGGGCTTTAAGGAAATAATTCAAATGTAAGGGTTTTTAATGAAAATACATTTTTCCGGGGCTTCACATTAAATGTAATGAAATGAGGAGGATTAGAACCTTAATCATGTATTTAATTATGATCTAGTTAGGTCTAGGACTAATGTAAATATCTTCTAGTTAGAAGTACACACATATAGATATAGCAAATCTTTATAGGCACCAAGTCATTATTGCTCCAAGATTTTCAAGGGATTTAAAGTACAATGATTATAGCCTAGGGGTATGATGGCTAGCCATGGGATGGTAGATTGATGGGACTAGTTATATATATATATTTTTTTTTTTTTGTACAAATCTTGGAATTTGTAAAATATAATGTTAAAAAGGATTTTGTGGTACAAGTGTATATATATAAATATATAATAGTACTTGTTTGGGGTGAATTTTGTGATTTAATAAAAATGTGAGGACTAGGGTTCAATTAAAGTATCTATTTCAAGTGTAAAATAATTCAGTTTGTATTATCTTGCTTTGAATTTAAAGGTAAATAACTGAATGAAGACTGTAAAAATCGAAAGTTAAGGTTTAGAGCGATTAATCTAAAATTTTGAGAGTTAAGTAATTAATATTAGAGTGTTAGAAGTGATTTCTAAGCTTCCAGGATCGATTAGGGTTTGTATGGGTTCGTCCGTGATGCGTTTTCAGTTTTGGAGCTTAATTTGCGAATAATCGACGAACTAAAGGCTTTATTATAATAATTCAAAATTTAGGGACCTAATAAGGTTTACAAAAGTCAGGGGCCTCACAACCTATCCCCCTTAAATATATTTCGTCCTCGAAATTATTGTGGGTAATTACGTCCTAGTGCTGGCCACGTATTTTTAATCATTCAGCTCATCTTCTCTTTTTATGTTGTTCTTCGTTCTGTCTAGAGTCTTCATTGGTCTAATTCTAATAATAGCGTCTTGAATCGAATTCCTCCTGATTAATGATTAAGGAGATAAGCTAATCTCCCTCGCTTCTTGAGCTGTCGACTACAAGGGTAATGACGCTGTTGCTTCCGTGTGAGGGCTTGTATTGCAAAAAAAAATTTTCTTTTTTTTTTCTTTTTTTTTTTTTTTTTTGATGTGGCGATCTACGCTTCCCATGCGTTGGTCGATTTGTTGCATTATTAATCTATCCCCCTTAAATAATAAAAGCATTCTGTTGGATGGGTAAGTCATCTCCTTCTTTTGGCAACTATGATAATAGCTAGGGTTCAGGTAACAAATCTATTTCTAGGTTGATGTCGGGTATCTTTATTTTTCAGGAGTCAAGAATTGTCGTACATTCAATTTCCAAAGGTCCACATACAAGTTCTAATGGTTCGATATAGCATAGTTACGAGGGATGGGATGGATAAAACATGTACTTAAGAATTATGAGATGAGTGTAAGGTACCAAGACATGGATTAATTAAGAAGAATTTACACCTTATGCGCGAATTACAAAAAGTCCTTCAAAGAAGGTCCTAACTATTATCCTAGTTTTACTTTCCTTAAGCCCTCTTTGCAGTTCTTCCAGTTTGCTTGCGGCACCTTACTTGTCCCTTGGATGCGGCACGGTGAGATCTTCTTCTGCTTGTAGTGTGAATGCCCTGTCAATTGGCCCCTAACTACTGCTGGGTCTAGACCTCTTGTTGTTTCTTGTCCACTGACATACTCGACCAGCTTGTTATATTTATCCATGGTTTTTGACCGCTAATCCCTTGCGTGTTTGTTTCCGTTCCTTTTACCTGATATCTTAATTTAGCGAGTTGAGGACACTTATTCTTATAATGTCCTGGTTGGTCACACTTGTAACATTTCCTCGTCATATTCCTCCATTCTTCATTACGTCTTTGTTTACCTTGTGTTCCTTTATCATAAAGTGCTAATTTGGCTGGGTTCACTTTGAAATTTTGTTGTTTAGCAGTTGCTGGCTTAATCACCCATAGTTGTTGTCTCAAGTGTTTTTCTCGATCTCTGTCCTGCTGGGGACATTCGAACCTCCTATGTCCCATCTGTTGACAACGATAGCATTGGATCAGCCTTACTGGTCTTTCCTGAAAACCTTTCTTCAAATCTTGTTGTTGTGGTTGTTGTGGTGGCAATCTGGAATAAGGTTTGTATGCCACGTTTCCCTTTTGGTTTCTTCGGGGTCCTACAAATGATTGACTCTCTTCCCTTTTGTTCCAAATCCTCCTTGCGTCAGTTGCTTTCTTATCTAAGGCAGTGTCTACTACTTTATCATATGCTTTGAGTCGTTGAGGTAGGATTCTTTCTCTAATTATAGGGTCTAGGTCCCACTCGAATCTTTGTGCCTTTCCTCCAGCATTTACTACATGTTGAGTTATTGCGTCTTGCTCGGGTTTCTGGAATTCTCGAATCCTTTTCTTGTTTGATCGCGTCCGGAAGATATTTTTTTAAGAATAGATTTCTAAACTGCGCCCATGTCATCATTGTGATGTCCCTAGTTTCCTTGATTAAGGTCCACCAATGGTCTGCTTCCCCTCCCAGTTCATATCCAGCTAGAGTAATTTTGTCAGCATGCTCTGTTACTCCTATTGTATCTAGTATTTCCTCAATTTGCTGAAGCCAGCTTTCTACCGTCCTTGAATCTAATACTCCTGTAAACTTGGGTGGTTTTTGTCCCCTAAACTCAAAAAAATGAGTCCTACCATTTTGCCTGTTCCCTCTTAGGTGTTCGAATCCTTTCGAAATTTGACCCCCGAGATGTGAAATTTCAATCGTGTGCATTGGTTCATTCTCAAAATCTTGAGTTCCCGACACCATTTCCCTGTAGTAAGGCATAAGCCGGAGTCTAGTTATGGATGCAAAAGGGTAATCAACTTAAGTTAAGGTTATCCTAGGGTGTTTGAAACAATAAGATCAAATAATTGATAACAAATTTAGAGAAAAACACAATTCTACTTTATATATAATAATAGGTGCCATATGATACGGAGCCATGGATATTGGGGTAGTTCCAGGTTGTAGCTCGATGCCAAAGCCCACTTCCCAGGTTGGTGTCAATCCTGGTAATTCCATGGGAAATACATCTGCATAATCGCATACTACGCGCGGGAGTTCTATTTCCCCTTGGCCTTCCTTATTTAGAATCAGACTTGCTATTCTACCCGTAAGTTGATCGCGCCACTGCGTCCGATGTTATGTTGAAACCATGGGGTCTTGTCTATCCCCCTTAAACTGGAAACGTGTTTTATCTTGCGTGTGAGCTACCACTTTCTTCTGACGACAGTCGATCACCGCTCGGTGGGTGGACAACCAGTCCATGCCCAAGATGATATCGAAGTCCGACATTTCCATGACACGAAGGTCGCGAGTCAAGCGTAGGTTCGACATTCCTATTGTACAATCTTTACAGATCAATCCTACTCGAATGCATCCTCCCATAGGTGATATTACACTTAAGGTCGTTTCTAAAGGTTCACATTCAAGTTCTAATGACTTAGCACAAGTAGAGGATATGAAAGAATGTGATGCACCAGTATCCAAGAATTGTGTAGTACTAAATTGCAGACGGGTCTGCTTCTTCCTCTTGCAAGGCGAAGATCTTGCCGGTTGCTCCTTTCTGATCCCTCATGAAGTTGGGTCTCCTTTCCACAAGCTCCAAATCCTCATGGATTCTACCTCCTCTCATTCTGAGGTCAATGTTGTGCCGATTATTTCCACAAAGATGGTAAGACTCTTCCAAAATTTGATTCTTGATAGGGTTCGGGATTTCAACCACGGTTACTAGTCCATTCTTAAGGTTTCAATTTCCTGGTACTGCATTCCTATGGTTGCTTGTGAGCTCGTGCTATTACTTGTCTCGAAGTATGGTCCACCATTTGTCGTTCCTTGAATGAGGTGAGGCGTAAGTCAAATTCTAACTACAGAAGTAATTCCTGATGGGTAAGCAACTAATCTTAAGTTAGAGTTTAATTATCCTAGGGTGTTCACACTGCACAACTTCATATATACATAATAATAATTACAAGATTCTTAAAATCGGATTGAAGTGGAGACGAAGAGTATGAAGCAGTTATGGTGATAACATCAGGATTAGCTGAAATATGGATGAATGGTATGATGTTATGGTTTCGAACTTCAATGTGATCAAGGTTATAGATGTAGTGACTATACTAGATATTTAACTTGAAACTGCATTGGCCATCCGCGTTTCAAACTGAATATCCAAGATTCATCACCGAGCAAAGAAAATGAAATTATTTACAAGAAGCCTTGGGCTAAATAAAATAATCAAGGGTCAAAGGAGGTCAAATTTACAAATAGTAGTATATAAAGCAGGACTAGATGGACAAGACTTAATCTTGGAAAATGATGACATTGAATAAAGGTTATGAATACAAGATGAGGGTACGACAATCGATAGAAGACGCGTAGAACTAATAGAACCCCTACTACGCGATGTGATGCCGCACTCAAGGTTAAAACCATTTCACGATCCTGAAGTAGGTCCTCATGAGTCAATGTTGGCGTGCCAGAAATTCGAAGAAATTCCCCAAGATAGGTCAAAAAAGTTTCTAACATAGTCGGGGGAGGTAGTCTCTAACCGCAGGTCGAAACACGTGGGTAAGGGTTGAACCTAGGCTCTGATACCATATTGTGACGCCCTGAATCTACACTAATGGGTGCAGTCAAGGGAAGTCACTAATGAGTCCTATGGTCAATAACCAAGTAAGATCCCAGATCGCCGGAGGAGTCATAATAGCCTCCCTTCTAAGTCCAACTTTCTTAGGCAGCGCACTACCCTTTTGACAGATCTTAAGAGATATTGACACAAGGTCTCATAAGTAACGATAAGGTTTATACATATAAGTATTAGAATGAAAGTACATAACAACCGTGAATATTATTAATTTCCAAAGCTTGTTCCAATACATTACATCCCAAGAGAATACTTAATTCTTCATATGAATCTTACAAAATATCAAAAGGAATTTCTAACTTTCCTAGGATAGCCGAAAGTCTTCGAAGGTTTCAGGTTTGTCGTCTCCAGCTATAAACTCCTCTTCGGCACCTGGCATGACACGCCATGAGCTTTGAATGCCCAGTAAACACACACACACACCCCACCCTTTTTCCAGTCCAATACACAATCACAAGTATAGCACCAAGTAATAAGGCATGATACTCAAATAAATAAACAAAGGGTCAAGTTAGATGTTAGTAAACTAGAAATCCCCCAAAGAGATTTCGTCCTCCCAACCACAAGAATTGGACGCGGATTATTCGGTATGCCCCCTCTTTTGCTGCTTTGTTGCAGAACTAACCTCGGATGCCTACCAACGGTTATATACCGCGTAGCGCCAACCGCAGGGCCTCAAAAGAGACGGTAAAAAATAGGGCCTTGCCCGAATCCCTCCTTACACCAAGCTACCTAGGGTCCGAATACAACCGCTCCGTTCAAGGGTTCCGAAAACCATTTGCACAAGACTTCTAACTTTCAAATAGGGAACGCATCCCAACAATCCATATATCACATTTCTCATCTTTTCATTACTCAAGTGTTCGAGAACCCAATACCCACCCAATTAGCTTTCCCATTGAGTTAAATGTTTTAAGACAAGGTTAGTCCAACTTATAAAATAATAATATCCACATAAGCATGCATCCTCAAGCTAAGAAAGATAAATAACTTAACATGCACATACAACATCTTGCCAAGATATGATCATAAGCCATTAAACATTTTCATGAATACAAGGGCATAAAACATCCAAACATGACGAATTTCCAGATTTAGCATCACATGAAGGTTAATATGAAAGGACTACTTAGGATCATCCACCGAACTCGGTTTTCCTATGGTTCGTAGAGAATTTGATCTAGTTTCTAGAACATTTTTCGGAAATGGGATTGCTTTTCCCGATTTTAAGTTATTTAGAAAATAGTCCAGCGCTGTCCAGAATCTGCCCAGATCTGTCGACTGTTATGAAAACTTGATTTTCTTGCGAACCGCTCAATGTTTTTCGATGAAACCAATTTTAGTTGAAAGATAACTCCTTAAGGAAGGTTTTGACATAAAATAGAGGTCCAGAATATTTTTGTACATTTTTCGGGAATTTTTGAAAGGGGGATGCAAAAACAGGTTCTAAGGTAGACTGTTCAAAACATGGAGATTTATGAGAAAAGGGTTCCACCAAGGGAAAGCTTTCATTTATTTTGTGAAGAAAACATGATAACTAACATATATTTACTCAGAAAGTTTGCTTGAAAGTGTGCCTTTGAAAAGTTTGAGAGATTGGTATAAAAAGATGGTTTTGTGTCAAAATAGGGAAAATACAAGAGAGATGGAAACAATACTCAAATCTTAGTATTTTCAACATAGGAACTCGATGATAACAGATCTAAAACTTTATTTAGAATCTTTAAAAACATGCATTAGAAAAGGAAATGAAGAGAGGGTTGTGTTGGTGGCTTACCCTCCAAGCTTTGCACAAGAAACTCTCCTTTCTTTCTCCTTCTTCTTCCCTAGACTTCTCTCTCTTGCTCTCCTCCATCTCTCTAGCCAAAAGGTGTGTGTGGGTGTGGTGTTATATGTGCTTGCAAGCTAAGGGGGTGTTGGTATTTATAGGCAAACCTTTGAGGCAAAAAGTCCAAAAAGTCCTTAGTTGGAAATGGATGGAAATGTTAGGGTTTGTTTGAATTCTAAGGAAATGGAAGGGATTTGGGAGGCTTGTTCATTGATTTAGGCAACACTTAGTTTAAAAGAGAACTAGTTTTGAAATTTGCAACCTAGGTCTAGGTTTCTAGGTTATGTTTTTTTCCTAGAAGGTCATGATGGTGTGTCTTGGAAAAATGGTTCTCACTTTCTCCTAGAAGGGGCTATATATATATATATTAGTCCTAGGGCACACTCTACAAGGTGTATATATATATCTATATTGTAAGATTGATGGCATACCATGGTACAAGATATAAGTACTAGTTTGGGGTAAGTTTTGAAAAGAGTGAGGGCTTGAAGTTAAATACATATATTGGGACCTAACTCATGTAGAATTTAAATTAAATTAGGTTAGGGAACCTAATCTGGCTAGGATATTCTTGTTCCAATAAAAATTAAAATGCTAACTGGCAAGATTCGAAATAATTTAAGAAACGAAAGGGCTTTAAGGAAATAATTCAAATGTAAGGGTTTTTAATGAAAATACATTTTTCCGGGGCTTCACATTAAATGTAATGAAATGAGGAGGATTAGAACCTTAATCATGTATTTAATTATGATCTAGTTAGGTCTAGGACTAATGTAAATATCTTCTAGTTAGAAGTACACACATATAGATATAGCAAATCTTTATAGGCACCAAGTCATTATTGCTCCAAGATTTTCAAGGGATTTAAAGTACAATGATTATAGCCTAGGGGTATGATGGCTAGCCATGGGATGGTAGATTGATGGGACTAGTTATATATATATATATTTTTTTTTTTTGTACAAATCTTGGAATTTGTAAAATATAATGTTAAAAAGGATTTTGTGGTACAAGTGTATATATATAAATATATAATAGTACTTGTTTGGGGTAATTTTGTGATTTAATAAAAATGTGAGGACTAGGGTTCAATTAAAGTATCTATTTCAAGTGTAAAATAATTCAGTTTGTATTATCTTGCTTTGAATTTAAAGGTAAATAACTGAATGAAGACTGTAAAAATCGAAAGTTAAGATTTAGAGCGATTAATCTAAAATTTTGAGAGTTAAGTAATTAATATTAGAGTGTTAGAAGTGATTTCTAAGCTTCCAGGATCGATTAGGGTTTGTATGGGTTCGTCCGTGATGCGTTTTCAGTTTTGGAGCTTAATTTGCGAATAATCGACGAACTAAAGGCTTTATTATAATAATTCAAAATTTAGGGACCTAATAAGGTTTACAAAAGTCAGGGGCCTCACAAGAAAAAATTAAACAGATAGGGTTTGGTTTGGCTTGGTATTCAACAAACAGGGGTTGGCTTCGTTCTGTATTTCAACGGATAGAATTTGGTTAGAATTTGGTTTGGCTTGCTATCTCAACTGATGTTAAAAACAAAAACAAAAAAAAAAACAGATAGTAAAATTTGGACAAATATTTGAACAGATAATGGAAAAAAATTGAACATATAGTGAAAAGATAGATATAAATTTAAATATATAGAAAATAATTTAAGTAGATAGATACAAATTTGAATAAATAGTCAAAAAAATTAAATAGATTAAAAAAAAGTTAACAAATAAATTAAGAGGTAAAATTAGAAATAAAATGTCCTTCAAAATAACAAAATGACTTCTGACCAAATTATTTTAGATCTCTCACCAACAAAAAAATCGACTAGACCTAATGCTCTGTACTTCCTTAGATTTGATTTTTCAATAATTTTCTTCTAAAATATTTACTTTTACAAACATAAAAATTTAAACATTATCATTAAATTTGCAAATAAAATTTTCTGCCAATAAACATTTACCAGAATCAAAACAGCATGCCACCACGTTGGTAAGGAACCAACCCAAGCTGACACACTGCACACTGGAAGCATTTAAACATAATATAAATAAAAAGTAAAATATTATTTAAAACTTGAAAATCAAAATAAAACTGTGCAAGTAAATTATTAAAAAAAAAATCATTAACAATAAAATATACATTGGGACATGTATATAACCCATGTTTTGCAGAGAAGTCTACAAATCTGTGGTGAAGCAAGCTCGTTGGATTGAGTTGTTAGTCAATACATTTTTCAACTTTTGTTTCTTAATGTTGTACAATTCCAAGCAATCTCTTGCTATGGTCAACCATGACAATAATTTGAATTTTGGTTGCATAACGCTGCAAAAGTGCCTAAATCTTTCAATATAATTATATATATATATATATATGTTTGGTTATCGGGGTGGTTTGATTTAAATAAACCCTCATTCGAGAACCAACCTAATCCTATTAGTTTGACAATTTGAAGATCTAAAACCAAACCAATGAATTCAAAAACCAACCCAACCCAACCCAACCCAAGAAATCGACTTAATTCAGTCCTTTGATTTAGTGGATAATTTGAATGCCCCTAATTAATAGTGCAAGAATTTTCATATCTATCCATATATCATGGTCTTTTAAATGGTTAAAAAACAAAATCGTAAATTGTTGCTTTTGAAAAATAAAAGGGCACACAGCTTCATCAATACCAAATGGGTATCTCCCTTGTTATAGTAGTTATTAGCAAGGGTGTAAATTTGGCCCACTGGCCTGTGGCCCATCTGAAGACGGCTCGCGACCTGGTGCTGCCCAACTTGGCTAGGCTCGGCCAGGTCAGAGGCCATGCCCTACTTGAGACCCTGGGCCCTCTGTTTTGAAGTCCAGCCCGGCCAGTGAGCCCAGCCTGCAACCCGGCCTAATTGGCACCAAAAATAATTTTTTAATAATATTTACCTATTTTATTTAATGATATAAATTTTTGTAATATTTTATTTCATTTTGAAATAAAAATTATTCAATAAATATTATCTATTTAATTTAATGATTGTAATATTTCATTTCATTTTGATATATATAAAATTATTTATTTAATCTTGATTTTTAAATTTTTTTTAGCAAAAAAAGATTATGTACGCACCTTATAACTAAATAAAAAAATGATATAATTTTATACTTTTTGAGTCATCACTACAAAACATAATATAACATAACTAAATATTTCACTAATCATAACTAAAATAATGTCATGACTTATGAGGAAATTAATCATAACTGAAGTACAAAATGACATAACTTGATACCTAGTCATAAAAAATAAATAGAAAAAAATAGTCATAACTAAACACCACACGAGATACAACCAAATAGCTCTCATGAATCATAACTAAAACAATGGCATAACTAAGAAAAAAAATTACATAATTTTATATTTTTTTAGTCATAACTAAAAAAACATAAGTCATAATAACTAAATATCACATGAAATATAACTAAATATCTTATTAATCATAACTAAAATACTTTAGTACAAATTTTCTTTTTTGTTTTTTTTATCCCTCATAAATGATCTATATATATAATATCTATCAATTATTTTTTGCTAAAAAAAAAGGCTTGCTAGGCCCAACTTGTGGCCCAAGCCTAAGCCTATGGCTTAACCCCCAACCTTATTTTGACTAGGCTTGGGCCTATATTTTTGCCACGCAAGCTGGCCCGACCATAACCCAACCCTAATATCGATAGGAACCCGGATAGCCCTATAGTGGGACGACTCGAGCTCAGGCCCTGGTGAGACGAGCCAGCTGGATCGGGCCAAATTTACACCCTTAGTTATTAGGTAGGCCGGTCAAGATCTCTTAAAAAATTTATTGAATACAAAACTAAAAATTAAAAAAATTAAAAAGTGTTAGTATATTTTGGTATTTTGTTGTATTTAATGAATTTTTAAAGATTTTTATACAAGTTTTATACTTTTTAAGTATATCTAGATTAAGTTAATCTAAAAGGTAAAAGAAATTGATTAAAATGTTTTAAAAAATCACTAAACAAATGGATTAAAAACTCAAAAAACTATTTTTGAAAATTCTAAACTAAACAAAGTTTTATGATACCATATTAAATTATTAACCATCATTTCATATTAAAACTTAAACTGCTAGGCCATATTTGTTTTGCTCCAAGTGGTGGATTGGATCAATAATATAATAAGGCCATGTTTGTACGCTAGACAGAATAAGAAGGGGTTGTAATGCAGTAGGCTATTATTTTTCAAATAAGTACCCTCTTGATTATTTAGTCGATAATGATGTGAATCTCATATTTATTTTGTCATGAGATTAAATGACTTGTAGTGACTTATTTTATTAAATCTCATGTTTAGTTGTCAAACTATATAGATGGATAATTGTTAGATGCTTTTGTCTTTTTGATTTGTTTACTATGCAATGGGAATACAAAATAAAAAAAATTTAAAAAAAAAATTAGACCAATAAAAAATAAAAATTCAATGTGAAAGAAATTCCTACAATCTGAGATTAAGAGTACCCAATATATATATATATATGAGATTTACATGTTTGTCAAATTTTGTGAATGGAGAAAAATAAATCGTTTTGTGAAAAGAACAAAAGAAAGAGAAGGAGAAAAAGAAAGGGAAAAGATACATTACTCAAATGGGACAATTTGTATACTTGGTGGTTATTTTGGTAATTTAGAAAGCTAATTATAAGGTCTCCGCATGCCATTGATTTGTGTCCCATTTCTTTTCCTAGGATTGAGTTATCCCTGAAATAGAGGATACATTGCTCAAATGGGACAATTTGTACGAAGGTTATTGCCAACCAAATGTTGAACTAGAAGTTTTAGTAAGGCTGGTTTGGTAACTTTTTGTTTTAATTAAAAAATTATTATAAATTGTCATATCATGTTTTTTTATTTTTTACCATATTTTTTCATAAAAAATTAAAAAATTATTAAAATAATTTATTCCCAAACAAAATCTAAATATGAGAATCGATGCTATGCTTATATCTCACCACATAAACACCCCTTAATGCTCGTGTAAATCATATTGGTTGATAAAAAAAATCGCTCACCTTCAAAAGGGTGGAATAGGTTTTGTCATAGGGATTGGGATTAACAATTCAATCTCATACGATTAGAAGTGAAAATATCATTTTACATATAATTTACAAAATTAATATATATATATATGTGTGTGTGTATTTTATATAAAGAGGACTTTTATGTAATTTTATTCCTTTAAGGGTAAACAATTAATAAGTTTTAATCATTAGACTTAATTTCTATTACGGTTGAGGAGTAGATATTACGATCCGCTCAAACTGATCAAACCGAACCGATCCGTCGCATTTTGGACGGATGTGTGATAACGAATAGACGATTGCTGAATGATTTTTTCCAATCCGCCTAGTTTTGGACGAATGGTGGATTTAAGGTTCCTTTGACCGCAACCAAACGACCAAATCACGAGCACCCCTAGTAATTTGTAAGACCTTGTGCTTTCAATTTGTTTAGATATTTTATTTGTGTTTTCAATTGAAAAAGAATTTAGATATTATGTTATTTTTTCAATTTGAAAATCTTTTTATCAAATGGCAAAAGTTGATATTTGGTATTTTTGTGTGAAAAATATCAGGTTCAATTTTGTCATTTTTTTAAAAAATCAATTTAAATAGTTTTTGAATAAAAAAATCATGAAATAGTTTTGATAATGTATGATTTTCTTGTATGTATTTATTATTGGTATTTGACAATTTACTTGATAATCTTTTGATTATGTTGAGTTAGATTATTATCCAAAAAAATATATATATATTGACAAGTTGTATTATATTCAAAATTTATAAAAGTTTAAACCACCAAACCAATTTGCATCCATCTGCTAATCTGTCAATCCCCTCAATCCATATCGGTCAATTCAACGAACGAATGCGGATTGATTTTTTCCAATCTGCCCATCTGGTGAACAGATGGCGGATTAGAGGTTTCTTGGTTGTAAACGAACCACGAACACTCCTAATTTCCATCAAGTTTATTGAAAATAAGTCCTAAAAAAATTGTCGCTAAAAATAACTTTGTGACAATTTTTTGCATGTGTTGTTAAAAATTGACAATTAGTGACTTTTTTCTATCGCAGTTTTTACAAATTGTCGCTAAAACTTACAATAGTGATATTTTTTTTGTGACTAATTTTTCAAACTATTGCTAAAAGATAAAAAAATAGTGGCATTTTTTTGACAATTTTTTAAAATTGTCGCTAAAACTTATAATTAATGTTTTTTTTTTTTGTGACTAAATTTTCAAACTGTCACTAAATATTAATAATTTGTTACGTTTTCTAATATTATTTGATGAAAAACGCCATTAATTATCTTAAGACCTATTAGACAATAAGTTCACATATTAAGACCTACAAGTAAATCCCCTTTAATTTAATTCCAATTCATTAATGACTTCATCACAATTTTATCTAAACTACCAATCAAACAAAATAACTTTATTATTTATATTTTTAACAAGGTGACCTCATACCCCATACATCGGAATACCAAAAGTAGCAAGAATATTGTAGCTACATGAGTTTTTCTTGTTAAAAATAAAATAAAAAATAATAATAAAGATCAAATTACCCCCCTCCCCCCCCCCCCCCCCCACACACACACACAAAAAAAAACACATACTAAGGTTTGACTCTTACAACAAAATAAATCCTTAGTTTTTAATTTTGTCAATTTAAAATCTAAACTTTTGATTTATTGTCAATCTAAACCATTTTTTTTTATTTTCATTAAGTAAGATCAATAAAAACAAAATGAGTATTTTGTTCATTAAACTCGATAAAAGGGATATTTTAGGCATTTTATATATCGATCCTGATTTAGACCCTGCCCATTTGTTTCTTTTGAATACGGGAAACCATATTCGTGATGGTTGTTCTTTCCTCTTCATGTTTGGTTTTGGCTTCAAAAGTTAACACTATCCTTGTTGGTGTCGATACTGCCTTCTTTTCCTTTCCTTGTTCTACTGAAAGGGTCGACACCAGCCTTGGAGGTGTCAACACCATCTTGCTGTTGTGTTCCTAGATCGCTATTGAAATTTAGGGTTGACACCAGCCATTGGCGGTGTCGACACTTGCCTTTTCTTGTTGGCCTTTGGAGTCGACCCCAGTCTGGGAGGTGTCCACCCTCGTCTATTGCAGAATCTGGGATTATCTACTGAAATTTAGTGTTGACACCTTTAGTCTAAGGGTTGACACCTTGTCTGTTGCTAGCATTGACAATTTCTGTCATTTCCTCCTAAAGGGTCAACACCACCGACACGAGGGTTGACCCCTGTGACTCTTTTTCTAGATTTTGTTCGACTTGAGCCCTACTTTTAGGGGATTTTTGACTTGTTCTTTTCATTTGACCTTGGAGCTATTATTCTATTAATACTTAGTCACTATAAATAGACTTAAAGATACTCTCTCTCATTAGTTGTCTCACTTTTTTCCCCTCTCACCCATGACTCTCTCTCTCTCTCTCTCTCTCTCTCTCTCTAAAATCACTTTTCTCACTTAAGATCTTCAGATCTACTCACCTAGAGGTACCACCTCATCTTGGTCCTTTGAGATAACTTGTAAATCGTGTCAAGAACTTTCTTTTGATATGAGTAGATTGTGGTTTTGTTGATGTGGAGTTTTTCTAAGTTTTTCTTTTCCACCTTCCAAGCTTAAGGTAAGGATTCTTCATACTCTTGTATGAATTTTACCTTAGTTATTTGCTATTTCGAAGGAATATAGTGGTTTGGGGTTGTTTTGGTGAAACATAGTATTTGAAAACAAAATGATAAAGAGAGGTTTTCAAATGGTCTCTTGGAAAAGCTTGTGGGTATGAAATTGGGATTGATATATGTTGAAATGAGGTATTTTTTATATTGAAATTGATTTTCAAAGAGAAAGGGGTTTTTCGCCCAAAAATGTGAATATTTGAAATTGTAAAGAGAAATGGAATTGATATGGAAATTGTAAAATTGAAATGCATATAATGATGAGAGTGGAGTTGGATATGTATTATCACTCCCATTTTGAGATTGTTAATGAAATTTATTTATCTATTTAGATATATCTATTTTGGGCTATCAGTGAAAGATAGCTATGAGTGTTGTAGAAATTGCATGAGAATTATGTAAACTAAAACCAATTTCTCATCCATGTGCATTGAATATTGTTGCTTATTTACTACATTAAAAATGTATATGATATTGAGAAAAAGGGGTGAACATTGGAAATAGATGTGTATCACCAAATCAAGTTGGTCTGTGTGTCCAATGTGAAAGTCCCGAAAAACGAGCGTATACATGGGTGTCAATTCCCATGGACGAAATATCTGTAAAATGGCAATAGTAGCGCTTGTATAGGCTGCGTTTACATGCATGCCATTCGATGGTTTCCCGCAGGCGAAATATCCGTGAAAGGTTGTACTGGTTTGAAATTTCCCCATGTTTTCTGTTGTAAAATGGGTGATTTTGAGAATTGTGATACAAACCTAGCATGACTTGGCTTTTGAAAAAGGATATGAATGTTTTTTTTTTTTTTTTTTTGATAAATAACCAAACTTTATTAAGCAACATCAAGAAGATGCAAAGAATACAATAAACGGCCTGAAGACCGTATCGAAACTAACAAATCAAACTCTCCACAAAATCTGTAAAAGCCAATACATCTAGATCCACTAATCCTATCACCCAACTATATAAAACAGTAAGTAGGCGCCTCTCTAACCAGGTGATGGAATGAGCGACCGCATGAAACACCCGCTTGTTTCACTCCAACCAAATCAGCCAAAGTAAACAGTCCAAGGCAAGAATCCAAGCCTTGCGATGCCTCTTCCCCACCCTCCCCCTAACCCAACTCTACAAAACTTCAAACAAAGAACCCAGTTGAACCCAAAGCAGCCCAAACATTGCCACCGCAAGCATCCAAAGACGAGAAGAGACCGAACAATGAATAAACAAATGGTCAACCGATTCCGCAGCCTGACCACACAAGCAACACCAATTCACCAAAATATGCCCACGATGAATCAAATTATCAATAGTCAAGATACGACCCAAACTCGCCATCCACACAAAGAAGGCAACCTTGGATGACGTGCCGGGCACCCAAACACTTTTCCACGGGTAGACAATGGACCTATCAACAGCACACTTATCCTCAACAAGCGCCCCATAGAACAAAGACACCGTGAAAATACCTTTGGCCCTAGGACAATCCCAAACCAAGGCATCCTTATCCGCCTGTCCAATATGTAAACCATATAAAAAACCAAGGAGGTCCACTAATTGATCTAGCTCCCAATCTTGGTCATGACGACGCAGCTGCACGTTCCACACCCTCAACTACCCCTTCCCAAACTTCACAGCACTTACCAACACCTCAAAATTCGTAACAATAGCAAATATCATAGGAAAATGAAACTCTAAAGACAAGTCACCACACCACCTATCCCGCCAAAATCGAACTCTATCCCTCATACCAATTTTGAACCTCACATGCCACCAAAACGCTTCTCGACCCAACCAAATCTCTTTCCATAACCCGGAACCATGAGAATGACCTAACTGTCCCGAGCACCACAGCCCCCTAACCACACCAAACTTAGCAACCACCACCCGCCTCCAAAGCCGCTCCCTCCCCTCCACAAAACGCCACAGCCACTTCCATAACAAGGCCAAATTAAACAAGACCAACCTCCGAACCCCCAATCCCCCTTGTTCTTTAGATCTACAAATCTGATCCCAAGACACCAAATGATAATGACCACCCTCACCCCCAGCACACCACAAAAAGTCCCTTTGCAATTTCTCAATCCACCTTGCTACAGAGACCGGGATCACATGAACAGACATAAAATAGGTCGGGATACCTGACATAACACTTTTAATCAATGTAAGCCGCCCACCCTTCGACAAATACTGACATTGCCACCGTGCCAACCGACGACGCACCCGATCCACCACTCCTTCCCAAATCCCTGTCACTTTAAAGGAAGCCCCAAAGGCAAGCCTAAATATGTGACAGGTAATGATACCACTTTGCACCCCAAAATGGCTGCCAGAATCGAAGACCTCGCCACTTGCCCCACTGGAATCAATTTTGATTTTGCTAAATTAACCTGTAGCTCGGACACTGCCTCAAAACACAACAACACACATCTCAAGTGACCAATCGGGGCCTCCTCCGTATCACAAAAAATAAGCGCATCATCTGCATAAAACAAACGAGACACCATCACATTCCCCGAAGCCACTCCTACCTCAAATCCATTCAGCAAACCTGCTTGCACCGCCCTTGCCAACAAACGCCTGCGGAGATAAAGGAACACCCTGCCCCAGCCCGCGATGAGTCGGAAAAAAACCTGCCAGGGAACCATTAACCAAAACTGACATTCGCACAGTAGAAATGCAAAACAAAATCCAACGCCACCACTTCGCCCCAAATTGCATCCTCTCCAACAAATACATCAAAAATTCCCAATTCGCATTATTGTAGGCCTTCTCAATATCTAATTTACAAATAATCCCCTCCTTCCCTTGACGCTACCGTGAGTCCACACATTCATTCGCCACAAGAACCGCATCTAAAATTTGCCTACCCCCACAAAAGCATTCTAGGATTTTGATACCACCCCTACCAACACCCCGCGCAAACGATTCGCCAAAACCTTAGCCAACACCTTATACACACTCCCTAGAAGACTAATAGGCCAGAAATCTCTAATGTCCTCCCCCTTCCCCCCCCCCCCTTCTTGGGAATCAAGGCAAGAAATGTAGCATTAAGACTTTTTCTCAAATTTGCCTGACTGATGAAACTGCTCAAACATAGCCAACACCTCCAACTTCACCACCCCCCAACAGTGTTGAAAAAATGAAATAGTAAACCCATCCGGACCAAGCGCCTTATCCCCAGGCATACTTTGCAAAGCCTGAAACACTTCCTCTTCTGTAAATGGCCTTTCTAGAGAAGTACATTTTTCATCTGAAATAACATCAAAACTTACCCCATCCAAACCCGGACTCCACTCCTTTCCTACACACCGAAATAAATGCTCATAAAAACCCACAATACTTGCCTTGACCTCTTCTAAGGATGAAAAATCCACCCCATTGACTCGAATCTGACCAATCTGATTAACTCGCCGGTGAGCATTCGCCATACGATGGAAAAACTTAGTATTACGATCACCATCCTTCAACCACAGACATCTAGACTTCTGGAAGAAACTAATCTCCTCCATATGTGCAATGTGGCCAAATTCCTACCGAAGTTCCTCCCGGAGAACCACATCAACCTCAGACAACACCTCACCACCTTGTTTCTCCTCCAACGCCTGCAAAGCTTCTAAAACCCTAGCCGTCTACCCCTCCAATTGCCCAAAAACCTCCCTATTCCATCTATTCAAATCTAACTTAAGGAGTTTTAATTTTTTTCGCTAACCGTGAACTAGGCAACCCGGCCACATTGTAAGTCACCCACCAGCCTTTAACCATCTCCACAAAGCCCTCAGATTGTAACCACATGTTCTCAAACTGAAAGGTGACGGACCACTTGTAATACCCCTACTATCCAACAAGATTGGCCAATGATCTAAAGTTGGACGTTGTAACCGACGTTGAGTTGCCTGAAAGAAATGCTCCTCCCAATCCCCTGTGACTAGAAATCTATCAATTCGAGACATAGCTCCACCCCCAGACCAAGTGAATCCACTGCCTTGAAATTGAAAATCTACCAATTCCATCTCATTAATGAAAGAAGAAAAATGCCGCATTGGACCCCTTCCTAAGGAAGCCCCCAATTTTCTCCTCCAAACACTAAACTACATTAAAATCCCCATCCACACACCACGGGACCCCCCAGCGATAAGCAATAGTCTGTAGCTCCTCTCAAAAGCATGGTCTCTCCACTCCCCAAATTGGCCCATAAACCCCTATAAAGGCCCATCTAAAATCATCCTCTACACATCGAAAGAGGCAAGACAAAGAAACCCCCCCCCCCCGATTCTACATCCTCCATTACCACCACTCGTTGATCCCAACATAGAAGAACACCTCCAGCCACCCCCAATGTAGGAAGGAAATCCCAGTCCACAAATCTACCACCCCAAAGATCCCGAACTATCACCCTGTCAATACATTCCATCTTTGTTTCCTGAAGACAAACCACATCTGCTTATGCACTTCTAATGATGGATTTCACCAAAACCCGCTTCCCGTTGTCATTCAATCCTCGCACATTCCAAGACAAGATTTTTAACCGCATGATAACAACAATGGGTGATCACGTCCTCGTCTGGTACATAGCACTCCACCTCCCTGAGACCGATCATAATTAACAGTACATTTCAACCTACGTAATTCCCTAGCATGTTTATCATTATGGCTAGCCGAATCCATCCCTTGCTGAAGATGAACCTCACCTCTCCAAGATTTCTCTAAAGCTGAAAATAGTCTCAAAGTTTCTTCTTCATGGCCCTCGAAAGAAACCCCCAATAAATGGCTTACCTCATTAATACGAGACAAAACCCAAGCAGAAACCTCCTCTGGCACCGGTATATCACCATCTGAACCAACAGTAACACTCTCAAGCTCAACCTCAGCTAAACCAAACTCCTCATTCACACCATTCTCCACAACCACCTCATCCGAACCTGCCTCAGCGCCTAACCACCATTGCCAACTCATCCATCATAACAGGCCAACGATTTTCATCACCTACAGGTTGTTGCAGTTGGGCTGTACAAGGTCGCTGCTCCGTCACGTCTTCAACATGCCACTCCACGCCCTCTAAAACTGAAGGAACATCAATAACACGACCAGATGACGATGGTAGACTAGTCGACTCCCTCTCGGCATTACCCATCGAATCACGCTGCACTGGCGAAGACCCATCAACTGGTCTTGGACCCAACTTAGCTTGCAACGAAGAGGAAACCCGACCGTGTCGCTCCACACCCACTAAATCTGAGGGAACAACAACAACGCCACCAGACGATGACGACGGTGGACCAGTGGTCACCCTCTCGGCAACACCCAACGAGTCACGCACAACCGGCGAAGACCCGTCATCTGGTCTTGGACCTAACTGTAGACATCCCCAAACATCCCGAGAAAGAAAATCATATTTTGTTCATTTGGGCTTACTACAGTTCGGACTCAAATGTCATGGTTCTGAATCTGATCTCCCAAAGTGCAACGCAAGATTGATAAATCACCAAAGAGTCCAAATCTGGCAAATCGTTTTTAAAAACAGATTTTTTGAAAGAAGTGTCAAACATGGACTGCTTTGTCAGATATAGAGTCGCCACCTAAATATTTTATTTTGGAAAATTTAGGAAACCCTGACTCGTGCCTAAGGCCACGTGTCCGTCATCACCAAAGTTGCCTTGGCTTGGGAACTTGGGTACGAATGGGAAAGGTCACTTTGTGAGCACCCCCGCTCGCCCGATCAAAGATTGGCCTCTACTAACCATGATATCGAGTTTTGAAAATGTTATGCGCTCTTATTCCGGTTATTAGCCTAGAATTACTATGTGATGCACACAGCATACAACAAGTATAGACTGGGTCGCCTGAATTGGAACAAAACATCTCATATTCATTTTGAAAAATGGTTTGAAGGTGCTACTCGCAAGTAGGCTAAGACATGGATTTTGCCACCCTCGGGTGGGCTTAGAAAACATGATTTTGCCACTCTCAAGTGGGCTTAAAACTCCCTTATTTAAAGCATTGTTCCAATTCAAATAACCCAACCTCCACCCACAGGCATTGAGGCAGTTATATCACATAAGCAAATAACCTCATGGTAAGCATGCTATCATGGCAGTCACTCACACGCATGCAAGGATGCTAAAGCATAAATACTTACCGAGTACTCCAAGCCAAAGAAAGAAGCTAATTAGAAATCATGCATGAATTCTAACTATGCTGAAATGCCTAATGCAACACACACAAAAATTCAACTAAGATAGGCTCGGCTATTCTAAAATGGCATATGAAATGCAACAACTGATACACGTATTCAACTCAGAATTGAAATACAATGCAGTTAGTATGATGTGCCGAGCCCAGTGCATGCAAGACAGATGAATAAATGCAAACATGCGAGCATAAGTATGCTAATTGAAACGTGCCCTAAACTAACCATCATAAGCTGGTAAATAAAAAGAAGAAAGACGTGGGGTTGGAAGACATGCATCACACACACACACACACACACACTTATTACAATATTGCCCTCATCGAAGGGTTCGAATAAATAATACACAACTGAATGAATAACGAATTACAGCTAATTATTACACAACTCTAATTAATTAACAAATTAACTAAAATCAATAAGCTAGCATGCAAAACATATGAAATGGACTGCCTCAGCTCTGTTCTGAATGATAGGGATGCATGTATGCTCAAGTCGCTTTGCCGGAAAATCCATCG